>CAUYLG010034432.1:0-19942 GCA_963573385.1 Cacajao melanocephalus | reverse complement strand
TAATCTTTCTGGAGTCTGCACTGATTGCCTGAGGTATTCAATGTGGTCTCTCCACTCTAAATAAATATAGCTAATTCCAACCCTGTAAAAGCTATGGCAATCTTGTAAATTTGTTTAGGTTCCTTGTAGATTCTGGATATTAGCCCTTTGTCAGATGGATAGAGTGCAAAAATTGTCTCCCATTTTGTAGGTTGTCTGTTTACTCCGCTGATAGTTTCTTTTGCTGTGCAGAAGCGCTTTAGTTTAATTAAATCCCATTTGTCAATTTTGGCTTCTGTTGCCACAGCTTTTGGTATGTTAGTCATGAAGTCTCTGCCCATGCCTATGTTCTGAATTGTACTGCCTAGGTTTTCTTCTAGGGTTTTTATGGTTTCAGTTTTGTGTTTAAGTCTTTAATCCATCTTGAGTTAATTTTTGTATAAGGTTTAAAAGAAAAAAGCAAACCACCCCATCAAAAAGTGGGCAAAGGATATGAACAGACATTTCTCAAAAGAAGACATTTATGTGGCCAACAAACATATGATAAAAAGCTCATCATCACTGGTCATTAGAGGAATAAAAATCAAAACAACAATGAGATATCATCTCATGCCAGTTAGAAAGGTGATCATCAAAAAGTCAGGAAACAACAGATGCTATTGAGGATGTGGAGCAATAGGAACACTTTTACACTGTTGGTGGGAGTGTAAATTAGTTCAACCATTTTGGAAGACACTGTGGTGATTCCTCAAGAATCTAGAACTAGAAATACCATTTGACCCAGCAATCCGATTACTGGGTAAATACCCAAAGGATTATAAATCACTCTACTATAAAGACACACACACCCATATGTTACTGGGTAAATACCCAAAGTATTATAAGTCACTCTACTATAAAGACACATGCACCCATATGTTTACTGCAGCACTATTTACAATAGCAAAGACTTGGAACCAACCCAAATGCCCATCAATGATAGACTGGATAAAGAAAATGTGGCACATATACACCATGGGATACTATGCAGCCATAAAAGAGAATGTCATGTCCTTTGCAAGGACGTGGATGAAGCTGGAAACCATCATTCTCAGCAAACTAACACAGGAACAGAAAATCAAATATCTCATTCTCATGTTCTCACTTATAAGTGGGAGCTGAACAATGAGAACACATGGACACAGGGAGGGGAACATCACACATGGCAGCCTGTTGGGGGGCGGGGGAGCTAGGGGAGGGATAGCATTAGGAGAAATGCCTAATGTAGATGCTGGGTTGGTAGGTGCAGCAAACCACCATGGTGCATATATACCTATGTAACAAACCTGCAGGTTCTGCACATGTATCCCAGAACTTGAAGTAAAATAATAAAAAGTAGTTTTAAAAAAGCTATGACAATCATTAAGCTTATAGCTCTCTGGTAGAACTTAAAGTAAAATAATAAAAAGTAATTTTAAAAAAGCTATGACAATCATTAAGCTTATAACTCTCTCACATGTATCCCAGAACTTAAAGTAAAATAATAAAAAGTAATTTTTAAAAAGCTATGACAATCATTAAGCTTATAGCTCTCTTCCCTGTAGATGTCCTTTGCCCAGCCTCATGGGGTCTCACTCTACACACACAGAGGTTGGTATTCAGCTGATCTCTTTCAAGATATCGGAGCTCTTTCTTGCTGTTGCTTCCACCTTTCTCTCTTCTATAAATTCTAGCCATGTCAGTCATCCCAAACTCCAATCAATTTTCTCATCTTACCAAGACTACTGTGTTCTGATTGTTTCCCTGCTTCTTGAAATGGAGTCTAGTAAATCCCTCCATGGAGAAAGCTAGATATTGTAGAGCTCACTTCATTTGATCCTCTCTGTTGGGAAGCACAGTTCTGCACTTTCAGTTTTCCAATATCTGAAAAGTTTATTTATCTTGTCCACTTCTCTGGTTTTTCTTGTGGTCGAAGGGCTAGTCCAGTCCACTTACTGTCACAGCATGAAACAGAAGTCTCTCCACCCTGTTGTATTTTTCGTGGAACTTAAGACTGGCTGAGAGTTATATTTATCTGTAAAAAGAGGCTACAATAATTCCCTTCCTTGTATCTATACCCCTTGAAATGTGACTTTTCAACTCCTCTCCTCACAAGCTAGCATCTACTCACAGTCTCCTTGACTTGGGGCTGGCCTGGTGGTAAAATGACTTTCCTAGCTGACCCCAGGGCCAAAGGGGCTGTGTGTGCTTCTGCTTGCCCTGCTGGGACTCTCCTGCCACCATTTAAATGAGCCCACTTTACTCTGCTGCATGATGAGAAACATGTGGCTTCATCATTGATATCACTTGCCCCAGCTGATAGTGACCAGTCTCTAGAGCTGTGCATAACGACCTGAGATGAGTTGGATCCAAACAAATCTGGAAGCTAAACGCACAAGCATAAATGAGCCCAGACAAGAACTGCCTGAGCCAGCCTAAATTTCCAACTTGAAATCTGTGAGTTAAATACATGGTTATACTGTCTTAACCCACTGAGGTTTGAAGTTCATTTTCACATAGCAATAGTTAATACACTACACTCCCTGAGGGCAGGAGCAGTATCTGTCTTGTTCAATTCTGACTCCACAGTATTAAGAACAGTGTTTGTAATATGGTAGGGTTTAATAGTGAATTAATGAACAAAATCTGTGGAATCATTGTGGGTTGGGGCGAGGTGGGACCTATCACCAGAAGTCAGATCTCTGCCATTACCCCTCTGTTCTTATCATCTCACCCCATGACCTACTTCACAGCCCTCATGCTAACTTCTATTATAAACCTTCAAGAATGCAGTGAAGGAGCACAGGCTCCTGTCTTACCTGACCGTTTCAGTCCCAGCTGGCCTTCTGGAGTGGCGCCACCTAGCCCATTTCCCCATGCTTGTTTCTCACCAACAGGCTGATGCCCTGGATAAAGATTTTGTACTTTCTGGGTCATACAGTTTTTGTGTATTCACCACGAGCTATTTGTTCTGCTCTGGAAAGCTAAGAACCTTTTCTTCTTTTGAAATAGGTAAGGAATTAAGTTAAGGGTCACTTTCATAGACTTTTACTGTCATTGATGTCTGTTATAACAATTAGGGTCAGAACAGAGGCTTCTCTTTGCCAAAATACATCAAAAAACATCAGAGGGCTCTGATGCACACAAAACAACATTAAAAAGACTCAGCAGGGTAGCACTGGGAGTCAGATAAACTGGAAGTCAGATCTCTGTAGCTAAGCTGGCCTGAATTCCATTCGTGGTTTTGGCCATTTAGTACCTTTTGCTTGTGAATTAAACAGGTTACTTTACTTTCCTGAAATTGTTTCCTAATCTGAAAAACAGAATTACACCTGCTGTGGTGGAGCATATGACTGGTCTCACTTATCACCCAGGCTGGAGTTCAGTGGCACAATCTCAGCTCACTGCAACCTCTGCCTCCCAGGTTCAGGTGATTCTCATGCCTCAGCCTCCCAAGTACCTGGGACTACAGGTGTGCACCATCTCACCCAGCTAAATTTTGTATTTTTAGTAGAGATGGGGTTTTTCCATACTGACCAGGCTGGTCTTGAACTCCTGGCCTCAAGTAATCTGCCCTCCTCGGCCTCCCAAAGTGCTAGGATTACAGGCATAGCCACCATGCCCGGCCCCAGGAATGTTTTGATTCCGTGTTAATGCAAGGTGCCTAGGTTCCAGAGGTGAAATTGGAAACATAAAAAGACATATCCCCAAATCATTTAATATATCTTTTCATTCCCCCAAAAATTTAAAGGAAGAACAAAATTAGAAGAATTAATGCAATTACTTTTTCTTCACCAACCTAAATATTTTCAGTCCTCTATTACAATGCAGCAAATAAACATGGACTTATGCCCACTAGAAACCCATCATAATCAATACACAGAAGCATAATGTTTATTTACTTAAATCATTTCACAACTATTATATTGATAATGGACAATCATTTATTTAAAATAATATCCTAAATACTTACAAAAATAAATCAAATATTGGTTCTATTTTTCAAGTGTCAAAGTCTTTGCCATAGAAAATAGAAAGGACCTTTTATAAACTAAACATTACATTTGTGCTACATCATTTAATAACTCCACACTATTTTCTTTTATGGTTTGTGCTTTACAAATTTCCAACCTACTTCTTCACAATGCACAAGTGCACAATAAGAATGTATGCATACATTCATATCACACATTTTTACATAGGAATGTATCTCATTAAATACACATTTAGAGAACCTAACACAGACACTACTGTGGCCTAAAAGCCACCGGCAAGTCCCAGGGTCAGATGTACCCCTAGAAAGAAATAGGTATAGATGTGGAAACATTATCTAACATTCAAATTAGCACTCTATCAGAAATGATGACATAATGAGGAATACTCAGTTTAATATTTCTAAAAAAGACATCATTAATCTATACTAAATCGTGTGACAGCCTTATTCATTGGAAAAATAAACTTCAAATTTTTCTCATTACTTAAGTTAATCTCAATATAGACATCACTGCCATATGTACACACCCTTAGCCTTAAAAAGAAAAGGAATTTTAATCTTAGAGCAAATGCTGAACATTGACAATCATTTCCAAATTGGTCTGTAGTTTTACATTATAATCACTAGGACATTTAATTCCTTATCAAATAAAATGCTGAATATCTCTTCATTGGTATATGTACTCAAGCCTCCCTTATAACACAGATGTGTATAAATCATGGTTCATGATGAAATATTTATAATGCTTTACCACCCACAGGGTGTCAACTCACTGCATTAACCAGATGTGGAAAAGAATCTCACTTCTGATCACTTCCTGAATTTCTGTACGATTAATCACAATAATACAGAACTTTAAATTACATTAGTCTTATATAAATACTTACATATGAAATATTTTAAATTCTACTTATCAACTAGAAAAGTGATAAATCAGAAAATCTGCTTTTTCTCTATTAAGAAAAATGTATCTAGCCTTAATGTCCTTATTCAGAAATTGCAAGATTTAGAAATTCCAAGTATGGTAGTTGAAAATTTATAAGCAACCAACCTATGAAAATACTAACTTGTTAAAGTTAACGTTTTACAATAAATTCCATTAAAAGGGAGCTTTGAAGGGCTTGTAAAATTTCAGTCATAAGCAAGTAGAAACACCAAAAGGGCAGATGTCTTCACTGACTAAAATATGCCAAAATGCCATAATACTTAGAAAATGTTAAATACCATGCTAAAATATTTTCAAAGGCTTATTTTATTTTACCAGAAGTCACAGGCAAGCAGACACTACAAGAATATAAGAAAATGAAACCCCACAATATAATTGTATCAAAATCTAAGAGGTAGTCAACAGAAGTAACCCTGATAGAACAAAATATCCTGACAGGTGCTCCCTAATCTCAAAGACGCAAATGCAGTATGAAATTTTTGTATTTTCAATAAAAAGTTACCAGGCAACAATCTAAAAACCAGGTACCTAAAAAAGAATAATACTGTAAATGGAACAATACTCACACTGTATTTGCAAAGAAAGGCTAAGAATAAAATTTAGACCACAGCTCTAGAGCATGCAAGCCAAATCCGGCCTACCACCTGTCTTTGTAAATAAAGTTTTACTGAAACACAACCATGCCCATTTTGTTTACATATGGTGTATGGCTGCTTTAACTCTATAATGGTAGAGTTGAGTAATTGCAACAGAGATCATGTAGCCCACAAAGCCTAAGACATTTACTAAAATATTTACTCTTTGTCCATTCACAGAAAGTTTGCTGACCCCTGGTCTAGACACACTGCTGATAGGTACGTATGTTGAACAGCACTGAAACGATTAACTATGGTTGTCACAACATAAGGTATTCAACTGTATGGAATGTAAGATGCTAATTATGTTACAATTCAACTCCTTTTATATCTGAAATCGTCCTAACATTTTTCTTTTTTTTTGGTCTAACATCTAATATCAAATAGTATTTCTAAGTTACTATAAAAAGATTTATTATGGTGCTGTCCAACAGAAGTTTCTGCAATGATGGAAGTATTCTATAGCTGCCCTGTCCAATACAGTACCCACTAGCCACATGTGGCTACTAAGCATCTGAAATGTAGCCGGTGCAACCAAGAAACTGAGTTTATAATTTCAATTAATCATATTTAAGGTGTCATATATGGCTCATGGCTATGATATAGGACAGCACATATTTATCGCAACTAAAATTCAAAAGTGGTAACTTTTAAAAATGACCCCAAAAGTTCAAAAGTATCGCCTTTTAAAATAAGAGCTTTGGGCTGAAACGAACCGAATACCACAAGCTGAGCCCAAGATAAATTCCTTAATAAGTAAACAAAATCAAACTTATCCTACCTTGTTTCATCACTGCAACATTTCTTTTCAATGAAGCATTATATGATACAATTTTTTAGCAGAGCTAACTATAATTTTATGTTTAAAAGCAATAACTGCAATCCTCATTAATTACCTTAAAAAGTATGTAGACATTTCACAAAAGGTGTATATATTTTTGCTTGCTTTCCATCAGAAAGTCCCCTATTACAAATGTCAGTTTATTTCCTATGCTTAACATTTTAATCATGATGCCCAAAAGCCCTTATTTACCATAGGTACGAATAAGAACTATGAGCTTCTCAGAATATGTAAAATTTCCAATTTATCGATTTTATTATTCCAAAGTCATTTCAATTGTCAAATCTTCTAAATGTTATATCTTCCATGACATGAAAAGGTAGAAATAGGTACACATTCAATGGAAGAATTAGGGGACGAAATAAAGCCTTGTATATATTAAGTCAAAGAAATCACCCTTGCATAGTTCACCATGTGCCTGCCTCAAGACTATTTTTATATGAACAAACAACAAAAAAAGATGAAACAAATCTAGACAACATTTTAAGATTAAATATTACTAAATACCTATTGAAAATTTTTACTAGTACAACTGAAAACATTTAACTAAAATGTACAAGGTCAATTTGAAATTTTAATACTCTCAAAAGACAAACGTTTGTTTGAAATGTGTATATAATTACATCTCCAATTATTCAAATCTGCTTCCCCAGAGAGACAGGTAATTCTGTACTTTGTTTTTGAAATCAACTGGCAAAATTAATTTGATGTATATGGATTTTAAAATACCTGATATCAAACATCATAAACTTCTTTTTCAATATGGTGGTTAGTTGAAAGATACAAAATATTTTAAGGGCACTTCTATTTATGGTTTTTTGTTCTTTTGTTTTGCAGTTTAATCAGATGTTGTAGCAGGAACTTTAACAGAGAGGTTTCTTCTGGTGTTGGTGATGTGCCGTTGCTGTGCTAAGAAAGACCGTGCAGGAGTGCAGGCACCAGTGTCATTGCAGGTACCACCGCCGCTCACAAGTCTAGATTCCATCCCCAGTTTCTGGAATGCTAGACTCTGAAGAAAGAAATACATACATTTTTTATTTAACATGACTAAATAGAGTTTGCCAAGTGCTTTTCACATAAATACATTTAATCCTTAAAACTAACCTATAAAGCTAAGGCTTTCCTCATTTTTATAGTGGAAAATAAGGGTTCAGAAGCCGATTTATCTGTGAAATGGTAATGCTAGTAAGAAGGCACAAAATCCAATTTCTCTATTTAATCCACTAAACTTAAAATCATTAAAAATAGTAGCTTAAAATAATGGCCTGGAATTAGATTTAATTATAACAACTTTTTTGTTTGGGCCATCATTCCACCACCTATGAGCAGACCTGTCATAATAATAGAATGGCTTAGATCAATGGTTCTTGAAGTGTGGTCCTTGGATTAACAAGATTAGCATCACTGGGAATTTGTTAAAAATGAAACAGATATTTTTTATAGGGGCCTTACCCAGACCTACTGAATCAGAAGCTCTGCCAGTGCATCTAGCAATTTGTGTTTTAACAAGTCTTCTGATGCATGTTAATGTTTGAGAACCACCAGTATAATTTAAATGTACTATAGTCTATCTAGATAGTGATACCTGACATTATCATATTTTGGCTGTTGGGTTTCTTATAAGGGAAGTTATTACTCTCACTAGACCACATAACAAAACAAAATTTTACTGAACTTAGCATCACTAGTAACTAGTACAGTACATGGATAATAAATGCTCAACAAATAGAGGTTGAAAAAATGAATCAATCATGGACTACTTGGCTACAATATCTTCACTGATTTATGTATCAAGAGGTCACGGAAGAACAAATAAATGATACAGTCCCTGATCTCAACTAGGATGACTGACTCAAGAAAATTTTGAGAATACCTCACACATAATTTCCTTCAGAGCCCTTTAAGCCACAGTTTACCCAACAGAAGAAAGAGGTCAGATGAAAAGCACGGTGTAATGAAAGCATGAGTCATGTTTCAGGGAGAATGACTAGTGCTTTCTGGTGGAGCGCAGCATTCACATATGGGAATTTTATAAAGTGATATGCCTTTGTATAAATAAGAAGAGATGAAAGTAGACAACAGCTAAGTTATTACCTATTCTGGCTGATTAGAATAACCCAAAAGAACCATATACATCATGAAATGCTACTCTTGAAAATATCCCACTATACTACCAATGACAAAATAAAACACATTTCAAACTATGCTATTTTCTCCTTGGTAGGACAAAGAGACAATTATGAAGAGTATCCCCCGGATAAAAAAATAAAATAACAAATACAGTAAAGGACACACTGAGGCTTTAGAGGATGTTAAAATAAACACCGAGTACTCGAAGCACTTAATTTTGCGTTACGCAGATCTTCATATTTCTTCAGAAACCCTTTATGGGCACAAATTGAATGTTTCAGCTCAACACAATTTTAAAAATGCTTATGAATTATTTCACCTATGCTTCGTATGTATCAGCTAAAGCCTGATGAGTCACAAAATCAATTTAGTGGTTTAGAATCAACACTAAAAAAGAATGTAACAAAATATCTGAGTGCAATACACAGGGTAACTTGTTTCAGTCATATACATAAACATGCTATGTCTTGGTTTGTGGTATAAATAAAATATATTTCCTTATGTTGTACTTGGTCAAAAAAGTTTGATAAACACTGTTCTCATTCAATCGTTAGCTGAATCTCAGCTCACCTTATTATACCAGGCAGAAACAATGAGTTTTTCTTCATAATCACGGAATTTTGCTACTTTACATTCACTCTGAAAAAAGATACGAGGACAATTAAAATCCCAGAAATTATCCCAAATTACTAAAAACAGAATAATTTCTTCACTATGCTCATTATTGAGAGAATCTAAAGATTGTATTTGTGAGGCACATGATGTAGTCAAATATAAACTGAATCATGCACAAATGCATGCACAACACCTTTAGGAAAGAATAAGATTTGTGGCTAACAAACCTTTATTTCAAGAAACTAACTGGTAGAAGAGAGTGATTTAAACGCACGCATACACAACTAGTGATTTTTAGGCTACTGCCCACCATATCTAGAGAAAAAAGTAACAACTGGCTTAGGTAAACGAAACAGAGCTGTACCTGTGGATGAGTCAAAGCTAAGGAGAAAGAGGACATAGCCAAAAATACCTAGAAAAATCTTTTTAAGTTGCCTATAAAGCTTAATACAAATAAAAATTAATACAAATTTCTCTCTTAATTGTTGGTGGCCTGTGTACTAGATTCCACAGCCATATTTATATGCCATCACAGATGCTGATGTGCTTTTTTTAATTACTCAAATACAGCTAATTTTGTAATTCTGCTGAGTACCATAGTTTGGTTTATATAAATACTATAATCTTGACACATAGGATGCTTGTGATACAAAAAGTATATAAGACCCACGCCCAAAAGAGAAGTGATGGTTGTCTTCAGAGTCACACCCACTCCAGGCACAGAATTCCCAAGAGGAATGGCAGCTGGAACAGCCTCTACTACTTACATTTCTCCTTTTCTGTTTTTGCAGTGTGTATCCAGATGAATACACACAAATTAAACGCCCATGTCCTGTGACTTAACCTACACTTTTCCTCAGAGTCTTATAGTTAGATGGACTATGTTCTCATCATATCTGTTGGGGATGTACATTTCAAACATCAACAATGGTGTATATTCTCATTGACTTTCACTGGGACGTAAACAGAGCAATTTAAGATTAAAGCGATTATCCAGTCCCAGTCTCATCATCTTATAGATGAGATGATGGCCAACCAGAGAGGAGAAGTAACAATTTTAAGATAAGAAGTTACTAATAATACTGCAGCTGTGGCTTCTGATTTATGAAATATTTAATGTTAGGGGTACAGGGATACAATACACAGTCTTTGTCCTCAAGACACATCCACATGTACCAAAAGGAACACCAATGCTGTTGTAGAACAAATTATGAGTTCAAAGTACATGGACTCACTATGGAGAGACTACTACCTTTTCCTAAGGAACAGAGGGAAAGTTTAACAAAGAAAGAGATATTTGACTTGGAACTTCAAGAATTAACAGCATTTCTTCAGACAGATCTGTCTACCCAGTGCTTTTGAGAACACACAACATAGCCTGGACAAGCACTGATAGTAAGGACACATTGGGTTGGTGTTGTACCATGGATGGAGGGAGAATGGTGTTGTACCACGGACGGAGGGAGAGTGGTGTTGTACCACGGACAGAGGGAGAGTGGTGGTGTACCACGGACGCAGGGAGAGTGGTGTTGTACCATGGACGTAGGGAGAGTGGTGGTGTACTATGGATGTAGGGAGGAGGGTGTATTAAAGTCTTTAAGTCTTTAAATAAAAATATTTCTACCATAGTTCATACCTACTTGCTCAAAAACCAAGTAAAAGTACATAAATAGAGTGCATTTATTTGAAATATAACATTCTTAGATGATTTAAAAAGAAACTGAATACAGTTGGGTGTGGTGGCTCATGCCTGTAGTCCCAGCACTTTGGGAGGCTGAGGAGAGCGGATCACTTGAGGTCAGGAGTTCCAGACCAGCCTGGCCAACATAGCAAAACCCCATTTCTACTAAAAAAAAAAAAATTAGATGGGCTTGGTAGAATGCAACTGTAATCCCAGCTACTAGGGAGGCTGAGGGAAGAAAACTGCTTGAACCCGGGAGGCGGAGGTTGCAGTGAGCCAAGATTGTGCCACTGTACTCCAGCCTCGGCGACAGAGCAAGACTCCATCTCAAAAGGAAAAGAAAAAAAAGAAACTGAGTACCATTTATGAGAATCTCAAGGCCAGTATGTAGAATTCAACATGGCTCTGCAATTATGCATATATTATTAAAAGAAAGTATATATTTACTTCAAGAATAGTATCAGATCTCACTATACTATTACAGTTTTGTAAAACACTTTGCAAAGGAAACCAGAATGTGCTCAATTACAAATCTAAGAATACGTAATTCCATAGTGACATACTTATCTAAGGCTCATAAAAATAATATAATCACTAATACAAAATTATCTTTAAAATTTAAAGACTCAGCTAATTAATAAAAGCATGCCATTACTAATATAATTTTGCATGATTAATAACTAAGATTGCCACTTTAGTTCAGAAGTTCACTGGGATTCTGTGAGTACTTCTTTCTCCCAGAAATTTCACTATTAATAAGTTTGTTTAGGTTCAGGTGAGAAATAGGCTGAAGATAAGAAAAATGTAGTTGACTGAATCAACACAATATCTTTTTTAAATGGTAAAGGTAAGGGTTTTTTTTCCCCCAATGAAATCGTATTTGCATAATTTTTAAAGGAACATTATAGCAAGATTCCATTAGAAAGTCAGGAGTATCCTCCTGACTTACAGACAGGGAGAGATACAACACTGCATATAAACAGGGTACCTGAGCTATACACAGACCATCTATTGGGCGGCCAGTGAGATGCTTTGTAATAAACACACTGAGTGTGAAAACATGACATTTTAAACTTCTTGTAAAACTCGATCATTAATGGCAAATACAGGACAGCAGTTAATTACCAGGATTCTACAAAATAATTATGAGATGAGTAAATACAGAAGTTTTACCTCCAGAATCTCAATTCGTCTCTCTTTCTCTGCCAACTGCTTTCTTAGTAGCATTATTTCAGCTGATGCTGGATTTAACTTGGGATCTAAAGTTTTTATTACCTGTTTAAAGAAAAAAAGATGTTAAATTCACTTTAAAGTATTAAAACATATGTTATAAAAACTGTGTAAGTCAGGTGGAAAATAATCCACAAAGTCATCCAAGAGCTAACTGTAGCTTGTTTTACAATCCTAATTGGGATAACAAAAATAACTCATTCTACATATAAGAAACAGTATAAAAATTCTGTACAAAAATATGAACATCCCCATTCCAAAATCAAATTTCCCTTCTCCAAAGTATAGTACATGGGATAGTTATTTAGCTTTTTCAATACTCAAGCTTTAAGCATTGAAGTCTTGAAATAACACTTTCTATATTTATTTGATGAGATTTTTTTTAAAAATCAAATGAATTTAATAACTCTAAGGGAACTTATTGATTTTTATAAAGTAAGAATAACACACACAGAAGAAATTCTTAGCAATAATCTTTTTTACTATTATTATCTAGTCAAATGTAATTCAATATATAAGATCAATATAACAAATGCTGGTGATTTTATTTGCAAAAGGTAGGGTGCTGAATCATATTTATATTAATTACTAAAAATTGAGTAAAAAGAAATGTTTGACCTGAATGTAGTAAAGAGATTCAGCTAAACTATGGAGATAGCATTCTGTTAGAAAACCAATTTAGAAATGTCAAGAATATATTTCAAGCAAAAACCATACATTTCCAACAGGGACATCTGTATGATGTAGTTAGAAAACTATTAAAAATATTCAAAATTATTTAGTGAGTTAGGAAAATGTCATCTATATTTATAGAGGTAAAAGAAAAGAAAAAGAATGGACGGTAATATACTAAAATACTACTGCGATTCCTTCATTCATGCAAAAACCATTTACTGAGAGCTAACTATGTGGTAGATATGAGGATTCAGCAATTTATGGGAGACATGGTGCCTGCCCTCATGGAACGCACACCATAAAAGCAGAGCACATTAAACAATTTATATCAATTTAATTACAAAGAGCAGATCATAGTTTATTATTTCTAAATGATTTTATATTTTCTGAATTTTCTACAATGGACATATGTTATTACTTTAGCCAGTATCTTAACCATTATTTAAACCTCTGGCCTCAAATAAGGTAATGGGAAAAAATCATATTTATGAAAACAAGCAACTGTCTTTTAAATGATATTATTCAATGGTGGCAATAATATGGTATTCATTGTCATAGTTTTGTTCAATTAGTTATAGTCCTTTTTAAATGTCATTTAGAAATACATATCAAGCATCTTATGGTCTTACTCTATGACCCAATACTTCCACTTATAGGAAATAAGGTTAAGATAATAAACAAAAATAAAGAGAAAGCTTTCTGTATAATTAAGTTGCCTATAGTCTTATTTCTAGGAGCAAAAAAGGAAAAGGAAATGAATACAGATTAATTCTAATAGTAGGATAATGCTTAAGTAAACTATGCTATATCCCACACAACTATTATATAGGCATTATTTTACTTTCGCAAAGTCTGTTCCATAAATGTAGTGACTGTCTGTCTTATTCACTGCTGTATTACTACCTAGTATTTAGCATAGTAAATGCTCAATAAATATTAAGTTTAAAAATACAAGTTTCATATAGGTATATGTGTGTTGTGTATACACACACACACACGTTATGATCACCCATCAGAGAAAATATACATAGAAAAATATGAACTGTTAAACAGAAAATACACTAAAGCGTAACAATAGTGTCTCTGGGAACCATCCTGTATTTTGTATTTTCTACCATAAACATTTACACATTTGTAACTGGAAGAAACTTAACCATGGTAGAAACTGCCTGCATATTTACCAAGCCTATTTCTCTTTTCTTCTAGAAACATAGCTGTGCTTCCTCAAGCTGGGTGTGGTCACATCCCTGCATCCAAAGTGGGAGTGAAAGTGATTTATGCAGTTTTCAAGCCATTACTTATCTCCTATGCAATCCAGGTTGTCTTTCCTCACATACTAGTTGGACAATGTTAAGTGAACCTGGGACCCCTATGCTGAAGAAGGCAGAGCCTCTGTCAGCTTAGGACTCTGAATGACTACATGGAGCAGTGTTCCTTCCCCATTCATGATTGGACTCAACGTGACTATGAAGTAAACTTCTATCTTGTTAAACCTTGAGTCCGATGAACATCTGAAAAGTGTTGAACTGTCTAATCTAAAACTAAATACTACAACAAGTTTAAACACATTTAAAAAGCTAAATTTTTACAAAAGATAAAATGTTCATTTTGCTATTTCTAGAAAAATTATATTAGCAAATTTGCAAAGACTCTAGCAAGTAAGAATTACAGACTTATTTTCCAAGAACTCAAGATTCCATACATTATAGCCATCACCTCTTGACGTCACTACAGTCTGTGTCTAAACAGTCCCTATTACTTATTAGTTTTATCTGACACTGATAGGTCAGACTAAAGAGTATGTGAACGAATCTGGAAATACCAAAGAAACCTGACAGGTAAGGCAGTGCAGTTAAAAGTGATTAGATACAGATACAAGAATGGCAGAAAAGTCTGGTGAAATGGGCCTCGCTAAAACATGGGCCCCCAAGGTTTGAGCTCTGAAAGGTAAGCCACTCACATTTCTGGCTTTCTCCAAGTACATTTTGTATCTTTCCTCCATTGCTTTCATATCTTCGTCTTTCTTCTGAAGAGCAGCTTCAAGTTCATTGATCTTTTGCACTATTAGTAAAAATGAAATGAAATATTAGCAGTTAATATTTACTACCTATTAAAATATTTCATCCTCACATAAAATTATATTTATAATATTTATTTTCTAAAGACTGATAAGAGAACTTAAAAGAGAAGCCTGCTATTTATTCTTTGTAGTGAATTCTTATCTAAAAGTTTGGAAATACAACCAATACATCCTCAATTATTTATTATTTGTCCGTTAAAAAAATCTACAATCTGCTTTATTTAATTCTTTCTCTCCTTTCTGTCAAGTATGAACAGCAAAAATACCTTACAGTAAGCACAACCACAAGAAAAATAAAGGGTTTATAGACAATGTTTTGAAGTTCATATCAATCTGATTTGAAATCATTTTTATCCACATTTCCACAAATTATAATTTATTTTTTAATGTTTGATACTCCCATACATCCATCAATTCATTTAATTAGTTTTTTTTTGCTTTAATAACATATCATTTATTAATGACTTCAGCACTAAAAATTATCATGGTCCTTTTTTACAATATATGTATCTATGACTGTGCAAAAACTTACACATAGACCTTGTATCCTTCAATAAAACAGGGTAAGCCCTTAGATACACTTGTCTGATCCAAGTTTTCACAAATACCTACCATTTTGATTTAAATCTGGCTGAAGATCTTCAATGAGCGCTTGTTTCTTCTGTAAATCTTCATGGACTTCTGTGAGTTTTTCCCTAAGTGATGGAAAAAGTATGGAGCTTGGAGTCAGACAGACCTAAGAATGAAAACTGATTTCTGCCATATAACATTTGTGGACCTTAGGCAAGCCGCTTTCTGACCCTTAGTTCCTCACCTGTGAAATGGGACTACTATCTGCCAAACTACAGGGGTTGTCATGAGGATGTAAAGTCAGGCACATAGCAGGTGCCAAAAAGCTTAAATTGTTTCCTTGCCACCCTTACTTCCTAAGAAAGTAAAATATTTTACAGGTTTAACATCCCATTAATCTAGTTGTGATAGTTATGTTTTTTTAAACTTTTCAGATCATATTAAATGAAAGATGTAGGAATTTGGGGTGGGTAAGCAGGCAGGCTGAAGCTTTAGCATGCTTTTCACTTTTTGCAGCAGGTGTGAGTATCAGTTAGCATCGGGATATTTGCTTTTCTAAACAAAATCTGTAAAGGAGATTAACTTTAGAGGCTTTTACAACCCCTCCTCTCTCATATTTGAAAAGGAATATCAGTTTTACTTACATATGAGCTTCCAACTTCTGCTTTAGTTTGCTGGACTATAAAATTTAAAAAACAATTGCTGTAAGATGACTATCTTGTCAAAGGTCAATTTTCCAGACATCTAAATCTCTTTGCCTCCTTTTAAAAGTGTACTATCAAAATTGTATTTTTAAAATTTGTATTTCTAATAACACATTTTAAGAAGCATGAACTTTTTAGGTTCTTTTTTTTTTACTTCCAAAAGAAGAGAAAATAGAAAAGGAAATTAAAAAGGGTACAATAACAGAAAGAAAAATGCCTCATATTTCTGAATAAAAATTAAATTTGAATTTGAAAAATGGCAAATGCAAGCTCAATGTGCTATACTGAGGAGTATCAAACATTAAAATATTAAAGAATCATTTATTCAGAATACATATTTTAAGATTTTGGGCCTCTTATGAGGAACAAACTTAAATATCTAAAATATCGTTATAATAAAACTTTATTATTATAGTTGCAAATACTTTAAAAACGAACACCAAAATAAAGCAATTTTATATTGCTAAAATGCAAAATTTTAAACATACAATTTCCTCTTTTAAAAACCAGTACTTTAAATTGCAATAGCTGTTCCGCACCTACTGTATAGGTGAAGCACTTAAAATATACAATCTGGAATATGAGTTGGATTCCAATATACTAAAATAATAAAGACATTTATCTTTAAAATACTGCAAGCCAAAATGTGCTCCCCCCGCAAAGACCTCATTTTAAAAGTATTCTCTAGTGTGGCTTAAAATAATATTTGTATTAGAGAAGTTACAATACCGTATATATGCACATATGAGATGCCGCCATGCATGAGACGATTTCTATTTTCCAAGCCCCCAGGGAAGAAAAAAGAAAATAATATAAAGCACATAAAAGACAGAAAGGAAATGCAACCCTTTCAACTGTCATCTCTTTACTTACTCTGCAGGCTTTCCTCCCCCATCAACACAAGTATATCGCCTAAGATTCCATCTAATCACAATCAATCAATATATCCCTAACACATATCTAGTTGTTTTTTCTTGTTATTTTTAATTAAGTACATCCCTCTCTCAATCATTACTTCTTTTCCTCTTCACATAAAAAGATCAAACTATTAAAAAGTTGCTAGGTATCGTCAGATTTAAGCTAAGTTTGATCTCTTTTAAATCCTCTTATCTCTACCCTCACAATATCTGCCATTAAAAACCATCAGAAAATGGTAAGGCCATGAATCATTAAGGAAGGAAAAAGAAATAAGCAACACTTCCAAGACTGCATTAAAGTTTCTGTTCTTCAGAGATGGTATAATCCATTTTTGGCAGGCTCTTTGGTAGAAATCATTTCCCCATTCTCTCTTTTCCCGCTAGAAGGTTTCCTCAATTCTGACTGCTAATAACTCTCATTTGGATTTTTCTCAGGCCAGCCCTGTTGGAATTCCACCAGAATTATGAAGGCCTCAATTGTAATATGCTCTCAATCAAGAATCATCATGAACTTTGGTATAGCTGTTGAAGTAGGACAGATAGAAATCACCTTCCAATGTACATGATCAACTGATAGGCCCCAAGTTGGCAAAATCACTGCATCTATTATGCAGATATATACGGTATTTAAGGGTACTTTCAATGATAAGAGCTGCACTTTCAAATACAAGATTAATTTGGGCATCATGACCTATTAAAGAGAAGCCATACACAGCAGAAGTATTATAATTTCCAAGTTACTTACACTTTCGCCTTCAGACTTGGAACCTTGTTCTTGTAAAGACTTCTGGAGGTCCTCAATCTGCTGCTGCAATTCTCTAATACGCTCTTTGCTCAGCCTATTGCAAGATGAGTCATAAGCATTTACTTGTATTGAAAAAGTAGTAAAGGATCTACAAAGGCACATTCAGTTAGCAAATTAACTAAAATATATTTTTACAGCAATGACAAATGCAGAACAATTATCTGTGCCTAGTTATAATATGGAGTAGAGTAGACTACTTCTATATAAGCCTACATTTAAAATTTTAAGGAACTTAAATGTCGGTGGCAAAAACATTTCTACGCTGTACTCACTGTCAGAAAAATCAGAAAACCAGCTCAATTTTTTTATAGTTGTATTTTTAATGAATGAAAACAAGGTTTCCATCTTCTATTTCAGATTTCACAGTGTATTGGAAGAAGAAGGTCACCATTTTCCAATCATTTATACACTGGTTTTTAAAATATAAATTAAAGGGACTGGTACTAGCAACTAATTCAGATTCTAACATGGCAAAATCTCATTCTTTAAAACTCTGCTTAAGAGTTACTTCCACTGGAAG
This sequence comes from Cacajao melanocephalus, assembly GCA_963573385.1. NCBI lineage: Eukaryota > Metazoa > Chordata > Mammalia > Primates > Pitheciidae > Cacajao > Cacajao melanocephalus. The sequence goes on along the minus strand of CAUYLG010034432.1, from coordinate 1,602 downwards.
TTGCCAGCAAGAGTTAGTATCTTCGTCTCCCTCTATATATATATCCACACACGCAAACTCTCCTACCTGTTATAATACTCCATTGTTGCAGTTATCACATAATACAGCAATTATCTATTTACATGTCTACTTTCCTATGTTAATTCCTTAAAAGCTGGAATGGTTTCCCCAGTGCTAACAACTGATATAGAACTGAATAAGATAGTAATATTTAATGGTCTCTTCAGAAAACTAAATTGTTATTCTTCTTTTAACCACAGTTTATGTAACATTATACACATAAGTTTGAAAAACATAAGATTCACGTGTGTCTAAAATTTCTGTTCGTCTCTAGGATTCAATAAAGGTTAAATAAATCCAAATACTCTCATAGTAAGAGTGCTATTTATAACGGGCAGGTTACCATAATAGTTAAAAGTAAACATTCAGGAATCAGATTGACAGAGAGTTCATTATGTAGGATCCAAAAGTTATATAACTTTAGGTAAGTTATTTAACTTCTCTGTATCCATATTTCTTATCCATAGAAAAACAGCTAATCATAGTTACTATTTCATAGAGTTATGAGGATTTACTGAGTTAATAGCAAAAAAGTACTTAGAAAAGTACATTATTATGATTAGAATAAGTATTGAGCACTCGATTGGTACCAGATAAGTACACCATTTGCTTTAAGCTCATTATAGTCTTCCTAACAACTTATATTTACACTTGAAAACACTGAGAGTAAGCTTAAGTAACTTGTCCAGAAACAGTTAATAAGTTAAATTAGAAGTGGGATTTAAATTTGATTCCACAATCTACATCTCATCTATGCATGAGACAAGTAGAAAACCAAACTGTCATTTATTTATTGTCAAATATTCTGAATTGTAAACATATCTAAATGAAATTCAAGAATAAGTAGCTTGCTGGGCTGGGCACAGTGGCTCATGCTTGAAATTCCAGCAACTTTGGGAGGCTGAGGCAGGTGGATCACCTGAGGTCAGGAGTTCGACACCAGCCCAGCCAACATGGTGAAACCCCGTCTCTACTAAAAAGTACAGAAATTGGGCAGGCGTGGTGGCTCATGCCTGTAATCCCAGTACTTTGGGAGACCGAGGCGGGTGGATCATGAGGTCAGGAGATTGAGACCAGCCTGGCCAACATGGTGAAACCCCGTCTCTACTAAAAATACACAAAAAAATTAGCCAGGCATAGTGGCACATGCCTATAGTCCCAGCTACTTGGAGGCTGAGGCAGGAGAATCACTTGAACATGGAAGGCGGAGGTTGCAATGAGCCCAGATCGTGTTACTGCACTCCAGCATGGGTGACAGAGCAAGGCTCCATCTCAAAAAAGAAAAAAAAAAACAAACAGAAATTAGCCAGGTGTGGTGGTGCACATTTCTAATTGCAGCTACTAGGGAGGCTGAGGCACGAGAATCACTCGAACTGGGGAGGTGGACGCTGCAGTGAGCAGAGATTGTGCCACTGCACTCCAGCCTGGGTGACAGAGCAAGACTCTGTCTCAAAAAAAAAATAATAATAAAAAGAATAAGTAGCCTGGTTAACCAAGACTGCTGAAATTAATGGATTATCTATATATTTTATAAATATAACT
>CAUYLG010034428.1:0-185069 GCA_963573385.1 Cacajao melanocephalus | reverse complement strand
AGGGGAGTATCACACACTGGGGTCTCTGGGGGGAAATTGGGGAGGGACAGCAGGGGATGGGGAGTTGGGGAGGGTTAACATCGGGAGAAATGCCAGATATAGGTGATGGGGAGGAAGGCAGCAAACCACACTGCCATGTGTGTACCTATGTAACCATCTTACATGTTCTTCCCATGTACCCCAAAACCTAAAATGCAATTTTAAAAAATAGACTGTCTGGACTAAGGCCCTGCATTGATTCATGGAGTGGCTAACGGTTGGCCATATGGTCAGGGACAATGCTACAGTTTTTAAAAGGCCATATATAATGAGTCTGGTGCATTAAAAAATATATATGTACAATTGAAACTAAAGGAAAAAAAGATAGGGTTGATTGATATTCCAATTACCCTGATTTGATTGTATGAATGTATTGAATTCTTAAATGTGCCCCCAAAATAGGTACACCTAACCTGTATCAATAAATAAGATGGGGAGAATAAAAAAAAATACAAAAATTGGTCAGGCGTGGTCACTCATGCCTGTAATCCCAGAATTTTGGAGGCCTAGGCGGGTGGATCATGAGGTCAGGAGTTTGAGATCACCCTGGCCACATGGTGAAATCTTGTCTCTATTAAAAATACAAAAATTAGCTGGGTGCAGTGGTAGGAATCTGTAATGCCACCTACTTGGGAGGCTGAGTCAGGAGAATTGCTTGAACCTGGGAGGTGGAGGTTGCAGTGAGCTGAGATTGCGCCACTGCACTCCAGCCTGGGCGACAGAGCAAGACTCTGTCTCTCTGTCTCTCTATCTCTCTCTATGTATATATATATACAAATATATATATATATACACACACAAATATATATATATACAAAAAATAATATATATATATATGTATGTATACAAAAATTAGCCAAGCATAGTGGCACACTCCTGTAATCCCAGCTACTTGGGAGGGAGGCTGAGGTGAGAGAATCACTTGAACCCCAGAGGTGAAGGTTGTAGTGTGCTGAGATTGTGCCACTGCACTCTAACCTGGGCAACAGAGTGAGAGTTCCTCTCAATCAATCAATCAATCAATTATGTTATACTTACAAAGAATAACAGTACATGTGTATTACAAGTTTGTGAAAATAGCCTAGTAAAATATTTTAAAATTGTTATTGATGTATAATGTATACATACCAATAAAGTACACATATCATAAATATGTTTCATGAATTTTTTGAAAATGAACACATTTTTCCAGCTAATAGTTAAAATTACAATTTAGATTGCTTTTTCTCATGGATATATATTATTCTAGTATGTGAATTCTCCCATAATTTATTTTTTATTCTGTTTTTAATATGGGCATTTGGATAGTTTATAGCTTGAGGATTTATGAATAATGCCACTGTGAACATTCCTGTACATGTCTTTTTGTGAACATAAGAAACAATGTCTGCTGGGTAGATCCCTAGGGGTGAAACTTCTAGGTAATAGGCAAGACACTTACTCAGCTTTGGTGAGTATGATTACTGCCACCATTTCTAAAGTGGTTGTACCAGCTGGCTTTCTTACCAACCTGAATGCAAATTTGGGTAATCCACATCTCTGCCCCCAGGTATCACCATTGTTATGAGGCCACAGATCCTTAGCATTTTCAATGTAGTGGGATGTTGTTATAGTTTTAAGTTTCAATATCCCTATAACTGATGGAATTGATCATCCTTTCTGTATTTAGCCAGTTGGATATCCTACATTGTGGAGTGTCTGTTCATGTTTTCTGCCCATTTTTCTAATAATAATGAGTCTCTTTCCCTAATGGTTGATAGAAATTTTTTTCAATATCTTCTGCATATGAATACTTTGTCAGATAGGCACTTTGTGAATATCTTTTCCCACTCCATGGGTTGTGCTTTCCCTTCCTTAACAATGTTTTTTGGGAAACAAAAATTCTTAATTTTAATGTAATCCAATTATCTTGCTTAAGAAACTTTGCAGTTCAAAAATTATAAAACTATTCTTTGCAAAAAGCACTATTTGAGGTAAAAATTGAATGTATGCAATGCATTTGACAGCTACATTTTAATATACCTAATAAAACAAGCAGAATTGGTCATTGTACAGAAGAGATAATCTTATCTTTTTTTTAAAATTAATGTCACATTTTATCTCAGATGATTTCTGAATCCAGTAAAACTTCTCACTCTAACATATGTATACATTTTACATTTAGTTTGATAGACTTCTAAAAATCAGGAGTTAGTATCTCATAAGGTATAAATTTTTCTTACACTGAGGTAAAAATCATCTCTGTGTTACTTCCACTTACTGGTTCTAGTTTACAAATATAGTCTTTCGTTCACTTATCTATTCAACACATATTGTATGAACTCTATGACTTCTAAGTCTTGGAAAGGTTCCAGGGATAATTGAGGAACTCAGAGTTGACTTGGGAAACAGTCTGTTAATAAGTGTACATTTTTCAGAGCTCATAGTCATACTAGTTGGTAGGAAAATGAAGAAGCCTCACCTTTTTGTCCTCTTCTTTGAGTAAAGACTTCCAACTATTCAACACATTGCATAAGTTTCAGACCTTTTATCGTCATGATTATTCATTTTCAGACATAGCCTGATTAGTTACTGACATAGTTAACATTAAAATTAAAAATTAATACAAAGCAATAGCCCACGTGATGTTTTATCAGCAAAGAGACTGTGGTTCCATTAGTTTCTAGAACTGGAAGGCAGCCTGTTATTGTTGATTCAGCCTAGAGCAGCTCTATCATATTTTTGGCCGTGCCTCATACCATGTTTACGTACTAAACTTGAACTTCAATCTATCTGCGTAAATCCCCTAAATCACACTCACGATTATTATCAAGCGTCTTCCAATGTTTTCAGCTAATTTATGAATGTACAAAACTTGTTGATCATTATTAACCTTATTTCCAAGAAAATTTTATGATACAGGACTATGTTTTGTTTTTTATGCAAAGGTAACTGAAGAAGGTAGTATACAAAGCTATATATACGATAATGGTAAGTCAATCGTGTGTGTGTGTGTGTGTGTGTGTGTGTGTGTTAAAATATTTGAAAATAAATGCACCAAAATATTCATGGCACTTATCCTAGATGATAACATATCCTTTTAAATCAATTTATGCTAATTTGAAGTTCATTGTCTTATCAATCATACCACCTCTTTCTACAATCTTTTCTAAATCTTTAAATGGGATTGGATACCACCTAAATATTTTAAGTCTAAGCATTTATTGCTTAGAAATGCTGGCTAACATCTTTTTGCATGTCTTATAGAAAGTTCAGGTGGAGAATGATCTTTTAATCAACATTTTAAAATTATAATTGTCTAAATATTTGTACAGTTATCCAACTGTTTCCTTGTATAGCCTAAATTTCAATATATTTTGCCACAAATAGTAAAATCATCATCAAATATGGTCTGAAATTGAAATTATAAGTCTTTGTTTTCTTGGCTTCCAACTTAATACTGTTACAAAATGAAAGGTCGGTTTGACAGAATCTATTCTTAGTGAATCTGTGATACCTCTAAAGAGTATTACATTATTTTTCTATTTTCTCAAAAGATCTCTATTCAATGACATTGTGATATATTATAAGAATTCTATAATACTTTGCAGTTCCTTCCATCAAGGTGGGTTACAGAAGTATATTCGCTTCCATCTTGAATCTGTACTGGCCTTGGAATTTGCTTTGAGCAATAGAATACAGTTGAACAGATACTGTGAGAATTCTGAGCCCAGATTCAAGAGGCCCAGAGCTTTCCCTCTTGCTGCTCCTGGGGACTCTATATAAATAAGCATGAGCTAGTCCACTGGATCCTGAATGACATACAATGCAAGGCCCTAACCAGCAGCTAGCTAATGCCAGACGCATGAGTGAGTCCTTGACTGCCAGCACATTGCACATACATGAGTGAGACCAGCCAAACTCAGTAGAAGGACCTCCTAACTGACCTTAGCCCAAATTGTCACCCTACAGTATCATGAGCTAAAAAGTGATTGTTATTTTAATTCTTTAAATTTTTGGTGATGTATTTTATATAGCAAGTGCTAACTGATACAGATTTTTACTGCACTTTCATAATAAATGCTATAATGTTTATTTCCCTGTAAGTCTATTATTAGAATTTACTGTTTATATCAGTTTTAGAGTATTATTAGCTTCACTTCAATATAATTTTTAAGAAACATACTTTATCCTTGTACATATGTAATGGAGTGAAAATGATCACTATATAACTGGTAATTCTTTTTACCAATGGATATATATATATATATATATATATATATATATATATATAAGAGCTTTCATTCCCTGTTGTTAGTTCTCTTTCAGGAAAAAGTAGGGCTGGCAGCTCTTGGCTGTCTAGGAAGTAGAGTATTCTCATTATTACTTGTTCTTGTGATATGTAACTATCTAAGTGTTAGAATAAATAATGCTTTATGAAATGATAATGACAAGGTGAAAATTAAGAGGAAATACTGATAACTTGCTCACAAATTGTGTGCATTGGCTGTTGGGCCCCAAGGGGTGTTTTCTTACACAGAAGATCCACCCAAGATTTGTTTCCTATGTTCTAATTTGTAAAAATATACATGAGAAATAATTATTTATTGGAATAAGACTATATTTGGTTTAACTCAGTCTTTGAATTTAAAATCTTAAGTCCAAAAATAATTTTAAAATGTGATATTTTAGAAAATTTTCCAATGGAAACAATGCCATAGAGTTTTGAAATGATGTAATTAAAAAGTAAAATAATAAAATAACATTCTTAATATTAAATTATTTTACAGTGGTTGTGAATGCATAACATTAAAATGTTAACTTGAAAGGAGGAAAAATATAGCTAATTATCCACATTTCTAAACAATGTTTGAGTATTATGAAATGGCTTTTTTAAAACATTTTACCCAGACATTTAGAATTATGCCCTTTAAAATTTGAATAGTTTCAATGGAAAATAAGCAGTTATACTTTCTGAAAATAAGCTTTCCAGATCTTGAGTCATTCTAAAATTTTAGACATATTTTGGACAATGGAAGGCTAAGAATGATAAAATGCTAATTGTTTAGACTTCATTTAGCAGTATCGAATATCTAAAACTATTTTTATGGCTTTGCATTGAATAAATCTGTTACTTTTTATATCAAACGCATTCATTTGGCTGATCTGAAAAATGAGATGCCAGTCAAGGGAAATTCAAACCTACATATTTCTGATACATTTGGAGGGGAATTAAAGCATGAAAGTTGGAATCAAACTGTTTTACATACAAATTTTAGCCCTCTCTTTTAATGAGGGAGTACACTTGAATATGTTACTTAATCTTTCTGAGCCCCAGGTTCTTTGTCTCTAAAATGGAGATCATAATATGAACTTCTTAGAGTTTTTGCAAGAGTTAGACATGGTTTTTCAGTGCCTGGAATAGCATTCATCTTTAATAAATGATAACTATCATATATGCCAAGATTTTGTTTTTTTTTAAATTATATGATAATTGTAATATTTCTTTCATTTTTAGTGTTGATGGTTGCATGGAATAAGAAGTTTGAATCTTTTAAATTATTAAAAATCTCATTAACTTAGGAAAAGTTGGGCTTTTCCTAACTAAACTAAAAATGTAATAAATTCTATTTCTTTCAAGTATTCAGCAATACTTATATTGATAAATATCAAAATATCATCATTTTGGTTCCTAACAGTTCCCTTTATCTGAATTTTAGATCATTATCTGTAATTATATTTATGACATTTCTTTAACATGAAAAAAATATTTTAGAAAAAGTCTGCCTTGGGTAATCTTTTCCTAAAAAGAATATTTTAATGTTCTTATAAAAAACTAATTAAATATCCATATATAAAATACTGTCTGAAAACTGGGAATAATAAAAATATGCATCATATGGATTAAAATAGGTGGAAAGTGAACCCCCAAACACATTTATGTTTACAATGCAATGGAGTTTGTTGTGATTTTATGACACAAAGTTGATGAGTGTTATTGTTTTGTTTGCTTATTTGTTATCAGTATATTTGTAAGGGCACAGATTACATGAGTAAGAAGGAAATTCATTTCAAGCACCAAATGCTATCCATGCAATTTGCCAAAAAAAAGTACTTTTTGCATTTGAGACAAAATACAATCCATATTTATTTCATGAGCTTAGGAATTTCAAGGGGTCACTTCTTCTATAGAAGAGTTCCAAGGGAGTAAGGAATCTGGCCTGATTTTTACTTTTGGCACTGGCTTCTGAAATAAAACACAATCAGTTATAATATTTCAAAAAGTTATCCATCATCCACAATGTAAAATATAATATTTTAAGCTCTGGAGTATGGCTTGAAAAATTCACTGTTCATGGGAGGTGGAAAACATGAAAAGAAAATGAAAATGGGAAACAGGGGGTTTAAGGGGAATTGGGTTCCATGTGGATAAGGAATCTGACTCAAAATACAAATGTTCCAGGAAATGTTTGGTGAGGACTGTGTTGTTAATTAAGATTTCCAGAGGTTTAACAGTACCTCAGGTTCTCAGGAGGTATAATGCATATAACCACTAACTTAAGTTAATATCTAAAACCAGCTGTTTACATACAATAGTTTAAGAGAGATTTACCAGAAGAATTGGTGAGAAAACTGTTCTGTTGAAGATAAATTGGGAACTCACAGCCGTATTTTATAAGACTATCTCATTGTGGTTTTTTACACTGTGGGAATTCGACTTCCAGAACTAGGGGAGCCTCTACACTTTCATTTTAGTCTGACCACTTTTCTTCAGGGAAGGCAAAGGTTCACAAATCAAGTTTGTTCATGTTAAACCCCAGGAAGAGATTTAAGAAGAAAATCTTGCTATATAAGCATGCTTATCCATGTAACAATAACTGTTCTACTAAAAGTCCAAGCCAAGCAAAATCTAACAAAGTCTCATTAAGTATTCAACTGGATATGCAATGCTTTGCTGAGAAGTTGCCTTGAATAATTCTGCTATGATTTCCAACTGAGGGAGATGTAGAGTTCTTTACCCTGACCTAAGCTCATAAACCTTTTGTGTTGACTGACTGGCATTGTGAGTTGGCAGGATATTTCTTCTAATTTACTTTCACTGCAGTTCTAAAAAGTATAGATCTTCACTCTTATTTTTAAATGAACAAGCGTATGTCATTCACAATAAAATAATTTTAGTCAGCTTACCAAAGAATGAGAAGTCAGTTTCACAACTAATTGAGATCTCTTTTCAGTCTTTTGGAGAGGGGAGGATAAAATTTCAGTGCAATTGTAATTTCCTTTAATTCATGCACATCTTAGCATATTTAATCATATTCATAAACTTTCCTTGAGATTCAGTTAATTCCTAAGTTGCCACCTTAGATACTATATTGTAAGGTTGTGGAAACTATTATTGCACACATGTCTCAGAAACAATCTAACATTGCACACGTCTCAGAAACAATGGAACATATAACTCCTACCTTAAATTATTCAGTTTTGTTTAAGAGAAATATATAGTCCTTTGAGATATGGCTTTTTGTCTCCAAGGCAAAGGTTTTATGACAGTAAGTAGTTTTTCAGCCTTAAGGAAATCAGATGTGGCTTTCTTAGAACAACAGTTTTTTTGGGTGATGAAAAGACTAAATTGATAATTTTTTGCTATGTCTAATTTTCAAGAAAGTACTTAAAATGATAAATTTCCTGTAAATTTGAACCCTGCCATCTCATAACTCTTATTTATTTTCTCCTTTTCACACTATCGCAATTATTATTATCTTTTGTAATTAATTCCATGACAAGTTACATCAACTTCTGCTAGTAAGTAAAGCACAGTTAATATATTTTCCTGTATATTAAAAATAATATGGTTGCTCTATATGAACTGATAATGAGTTAGCCTCAAGATTTATTAAGTGGGAAAAGCAAAGCGCAGAACATTATAAGTAGTGTGCTTCCACTTTTGTAGCCAAACACATAAAATATATATTTTTATGTATGTGTACACATACGCAGTTATTTATGCTAAATCATCTTTGATAGGATACATAAGAAAATGGTAACAATGATTGTCTCCAGGAAAGAAAGGACAACTAAGAAACTTAAGAATCAAGGGTAGAGATAGGCTTCCTTTACTTTTATATATAATATATATTTTTTATTTATATGCAAAAGACATATACATTGTATATTTATATTTTATTTATAATTTTATATGCTATATGCACATATATACATTATGTATACAAAAATGAAGTATATATATAAATATACTCATGTATATATATTCACTTTGTATTGTTTTGTATTGTTTAGACTTTTTATTGTGTATATTATTAAAAATTAGTAAACTATGAAAATGTTGCTGAGGTTCAAATAATAACGGTTACATGCTTTTCATATTTAATTTAGAAATAGCCATCTCCAAAGTAGTGCTACACCAAAGCAGACAGTTATAACACAATAAATGCTTACATTTATTTTTTTATTTTTGCTAAACAAGACTGCTAGATAATATTTCTTTTTGTTCAATGTTTTCTGGGTATGGGTCACAAATTGCCATTATTCAATAAATCAATACTTGGAGGTTAGAATACATTGGCATTATTTTATTTAAATAAAATAGAATACTCCAAAATCTGCCTTTGACATTCGTTGAATAAAGTTAATCTTTACTGTCAAGACATTAGATGCAGATGTGAATGCTTAAAGTTAGGTTTAAAATTTTAAATAGAGCTCTGTATGGTTTTAAAATTAAATGGGGAGGGTTGCTGGCAGTATCTCGTACAATTTTGAGTGGCAATGAACTTAGCATTTCAGTAATTCTTAGTCAAGCTCTTTTAATTGTTCTATTAAAGGGAAATAAAGGACTTGAGGACCAAAACTGTCCTTCATAGAGTGAGGAAACTTGATCATTTTAGTCTGAATTACTTGGTTTTACTCTACAGTATTCATTTGATGTCTATCTGTCTGTGACGACATGCAGAATAGTCACTTAAAAGCATAACACTATAAAATCCCATTAATTCCTTTCTTTATCAGAGACATTTGTCCTGAGCATTCATGTGCTTCAGCTGAGAGTTCAGCTTGAAGCCATAACCATGATTGTCTCCCATGTAACAGAGATAAAATTAGCAAGTGGTTGCAAAATCATATAACTCTGTGGTATTTACATGGCCATAATTGATTATAATCTTTCCCAGATTAAAAAGAGGAACTTTTTATCTTTCTTCTTTTTTTTCTATTTGTATAGATGATTATATACACCGTCTACATGACCCTCTCTTGCTTAGCCAAACTTGACCAGAATTTCTGTGACTTTTTGTCTATTCTCTATTATCATATAGCATCTGTCATGAAGACACTATTTAATGAGTTAAATTAATGCCGTTTATATTCTGGTTGAATGCTAAGAAATCTGGAAGAGTCGAACTAATAAAACCAGCTTGTGCATCTCTCTTAAGAGCACATTATTTAAGCAATGTTTCAACATTGCAACTAGAGTGTCATGTTGTACTGTGAAAAAATGAAGCAGAGAGAGTTAAATAACAAATGAAATATGGCTTCTGCTGAATTCCCTGGACATTTACAATCTGCTATATAAGCAATAGGATGCATAATTTAGAGTTGCTATTACCGTCTGTCCAGATATTCACGAACGCCTATTTGGTTTTAAATTGTTGGGGCTGGGAAGGGGGTAGATTATTGAAAAAACAGAAAGAGGAGGCTATAAAGAAACTTCCTGAAATCTTAAGTAATTTTCATGAAGCTTTACTATTCTATATTTTATCATTTTCTATGTTTAGAGTCCACAACTGTAAAAATGAAGTTATTCTTTTCAGCAACTAGAGAAATAGCCCCTACTTTCCAAGGCTGAAATCAATGTGAATACATAGTAGGTAGGATTTCAACCATTTTAGTCAATTGATGTAAATTTTTTGTCTAAAATACCTTTAAAATAAATGCTATCAAAAGTCAAGAAGGTATTTCATGCCTACACAAAGAAACTTTTCTGTTCTCTCATTTCTGGCATGTTTTCTAATTTTTCCAATAGATAATATTGTGATAGTTATTTTAAATCATAGGCAAATGTAGTTCTGAGATTCCTACAGATGTGGGAAACACATTAAAATGAACAGCTGTTTTGGTCATGGGTCTTTGAAGAGTGCTGAATAATGTAACTCTCCTCTAATTTCATTTTCTGTATCATTAAAATAATGTTTTTTAATGCTTTCAAGTTAAATATATATAAAAGAGCAGTTAATCAGTGAATTCAAGGAAAATTTGGTGTGATGTTTTAATTATCTAAAGTTTAATGACAAAGATGATGAGATATCTTGCCTTTCTTGAATCAGTTCTGCTTGTCAACAAGATGAATTTGTTTTGCATTTTGTAATGGCAGAAGAGTTTTGGGGGAGGTGAAGGGAAGGTTGGAGGATCATCTATAACTGATGCTGAATCCACTGCGGCCAGCCTGCAGAATTGGTTGAATAATTTGAGAGTGTTTACTTTGGCTTAATGTTTTGTTCTGAGATGGAATAAAAGAAGAAAACGTTTATTAAATTAATAATCCTTTCTGCAATCCTTCCCAGCAAGGTCTCATGGGTGTGCCGAGCAAATGATAACAAAAAATTATAAGAAAGGGAGCATCATTGTTCTCTGTTTGTTTGAATTTATCAATACATGAAAGCCCAAAGGGAAAGTATCATTTCATTGGTAGTGATATGTGACCTTCTTCTTAAAACATTATTTTGATTAAACATTAGCTTATCTAATGTTTCCATATTAATGAGGCAGAAGTTTCTTGGATGAAGCAACTGTTTATTTTAGGACCTGAATAGGGAAAGGGTGAAGGAGGATACTGTCATACTCAATTTTAGAAGGTCATGTAAGCTTCATCTTCTTTTTTCTCTCATCTTGGAAAAAAAAAAAAAACCAGGAATAAAGTATTCCATTTTGTTATTTCTAGACTATTAAAGCCTTCAAGTTACATTCTGAGTTCCCATTGTTCTTGGTTAATAAAAACTTTTTGTCCATGACTTGATGAACTGTATGCATATACTTAAGGAATTGATGTCTTAAAAATCTTTGTTAAATTACTTGCAGCTGCTCAGACCAATCCAACAGGTTTATATTTAAAAAGGAAAGGGCTGGGGATGCCAACTGTCCAAATACTACAGAAAGGAAATGTGAAGTGTAGAAAAACAACAATTCTTCCATAAATATGCAGATCAGAATACATATTTGTATGAAAAAGTTATTTTTTAAGTTAGCTAAGGATTATTACAATAAACCGTCTATATTTGATATTGTAAAAGTTCAAGCCTCTTCAGCAGATGTTGGGAAAATATTTTTTGACTACTAAACAGAGCACCAGGTACTTTTGATCACTTAGTATTTCCATCTTTATAGTCACCATTTGATGGTCAACTTTTGAAGTCTTCATAATTATTTCAACTATTATTTCCTACAATATAAATAAATAAATAAATAAATAAATAAAATTCTTCTGTATTTTCTTGTAACGTAAGTCATTCAACAAGACGTTTTTGCAAGATACTTTTAAAATCTATTGGATTGGATCTTGACACATTTAACTCTGCAATTTTCTCTCTAATATTATTTCTTGATTTATTGACAAATGTTTATGGAATTCATTCAGTTAGCAATATTACTATCATCTTTAACTCCTCTTAAGTGAAGAAGTTTGAATTTCTAACCATGGAAAAAAAAATCTCTATTGCCACAAAGAGGCATATTTTAAGGCTACTCTGAGGATAAGATAATCCTTTGAAAGGTAGGAAAATTTTGAGTTAAGACTCAAATAGTTACTTAAAGACAGTTTACTCAAATTATTTTCATTTTTTATTTCTATAGTAGGGTTATAAAATCAGAAAACAAAAACGGAAAATGAGTTATTTGAGGGACTTACACAGTGCAATCAAGTTAATAGTAACACAACTCCAATTTCCTCAAACACTGTATTTTATCTCAGCTGCAACTGTAAAAATATAAATTTTATGGCAGAGATTATAATATAAATGGGGAAAGACTGGCGTACATTTTGGTACATCATTTAAAAAAACACCTAAACATGAAGATTTATTTAAATCCTGTGATTAGGGTACCCCAATTTGGTTTGTATTTTCATCATTCTATAGTCTCTTCCTTTACCCATTACATATATTTTCTTTTTCTTTCCATTTTCAGTATTTTCCTGCATTCTACCAAGTTATATTTTTCTAACCTATAAGTCCCCCATCTTCTCAACAGTAGGGCCCAATGATTCACAAATGCATTTAACTGTGATAGTAAAATTTGTTAAAACATATCTTGTTATGATATGGCTTTGAGTGCGTTTCATTTCAAATAATTCTGATTTAAATCTGCTCTAAAAGTATCACATATACACTGACATATATCCACTGTAATAATTTCCCTGGTACAACAGGATGTAGGGCCTTGCTATACAAATGTCACCCTACAGAGTAAATAAACATTTATAGAGCTTTGGTGCAAGGAAGCATAGTTTCTGAGATGGCCGAGAAGCAAAGATTATGTAAATTATTGAGGCTAGCCTGAATAAAAATAGATTTCTCTGAGGAATATATTCCGATAAAAGTCTCTGCTCACTTTTTAAGCAATTTTTTTTTCCTATTTGAAGTCCCCTCTGACCATCTACCATGCATCATATTGCCCAGTTAAATTTTCCTCAATGTATGTACATCAATCTGTAATTCTCCTATTATTTGTTTTTCTTGTTCTTGTTTCCTTTTTTTGAAAAAAAAAAAAAAAGAATTTATGCTTGATGAGGGGAGAAGTCTTACCTGCCTTGTTCTTTTTAATTCTTGATGCTTGTATGTTTGGAGTAGTGTCTTGCACAAAGTTAATGCTCAGTAAATATCTATTCAACTAATGAATTAATGAATGAGCTGACCCAGAAGTATTTCCACAAAGGTAAAGAACATTTACTCTTCTCTAGGATTAGCCTTCTGGCATCAGGTATATTTTATGTTTTATTCTAATCACATGGGCATTAAATGTAACACTGTAAAGTTTATGAGAAAAGCATTTGTATTGGCAATAAATGAGGAACTTAGGTAAAATATAAATAGTGGCTGAGGGAATCTAAGATGTGTTTATTTACATTAGCTTCATCTGTAAAAATAGGTGATTTTACTAATCATTCTACATTTCAGAATTCTTGTAGTTTATGTAGATGAGTCTGTATGTTATTATTCTACTTTTATTTTATTTTACTTTGAAGTGAGGGGAAAAACTGATATGTAAAATGTTCCTATTGAATAAGAAAGAAAAATGGATGATTTCCTTTACCCTCATAATGTCTATAAGGTACCACATATTTCAAGCCCTTTTCTAACACACATAACAAAACATTTTTTATTATCCAATCATCTATTATTACAAATATATTTTCAAAGTGAGAAATTGAGGTTCTTTTAAACTATAGCTATCTTTGAAATATAAGAAAATGTCCTCATTATTTAATGTTTCACCCCTTGAAATCTATGTGGTTACTGCTGTTTGCAGTAATTAAAAAATCAATGTTGTTTGAGTTTTCTACTTATTATAGTTTAAGGCAATATTGTTAAGAATGATATTTAGGATATTTGAAAGTTCTAAGATAATGTATTTAACAACAAACAAATGAACAAAGTTTCTATATAACTCCCTACAATATAAAACAATTGGTTGCTTCTGTTTGTATACAGATACATGGTCATTCTAACATGTTTAGTGGCTGTTGTGAAACAAACTTTGCCATTTCCTGCTATTCCTAAGATTTGTGATTCTTTGTACATACTGGGCAATCAACACACTTAAAAAAAAACATGAATAAACAGCCTGGTGCTCTTATAATGTTACCCATTGATCTCACATTAGAACATTTTTTCGACCAGCCACCAAAATAATATGTGATGACATATTTCAATAATAGTTTACCAAATATACCTTGCAAAAAGTAATTAGTAAAAATTCTAAGCACATAGTTCAAAAGCAGAAAATACTTCAACTGTCAAAAAGCAAAAATCCAAATCTACAACAGAAAAATAATTCTTGAACACATTTATACTGTTTTTAAATGATTAGTCAAAATTGATAAAATAGGAATAGTGGTAGAGGAATTCAGTGAGTGTTAGAATATTTTCTTTTTATATTCTATTGAATAATTGAAATTGAATACATTAGCCTTAAGGTTTAATTTGAATGGTTTTGAAAGTTCATACAATCTCAGTGGATTTAAGAATGCAGTTTTTAAAAAGAACTTACTACAACACAAATGTGTTAACTTAAGTGACTGCTAGCTCATGTAGACCGCACAGGCCACCTGGTCTATGCAGCCACAGAGGTTACTGATTTGAATCAGAAAACTCACATGATCCAGAAACCACGGAAGGCCAAACCAAACATTTCCTCCTATCCCACATCAAGACCAATAAATAAGATTTTATAGTTTAATTATAATCACACATGAATTTTAAGAAGTGTAACAAATGTACTCTGCTAATGTTACAAGAAGTGTGCCTTTTGATCAGGACTTAAAACCTCATATGTTTGAAACATGAATGGTATATTGTAACTGTATATTTTTCTTGAATAACTTCATGAATAACTTGAATAACTCATTTAAATGGAAAGAAATCCTCTTATCATCCAATGCTTTGACCTATAGTCAAATTCTTCCGTGAAGTAACATGAAACATCCAACCCTAATGAAAATAAATTTTTGAAAACCTCTCACGTATACTTACTTTTGTCTTTAATGTAACTAGGATCAGACTTCTAGAATATTCTAGAGTATTAGAATAAACTGTTAAAGGCTCCAAGCATGACAAGGAGGCCATCTTTAGAGTTGTTACACTAAACACTTTAGTCGACACAATGGTGAATCAAAGCTAAAACACTAAAGTAACTAGTTTGAGTGACTGTAGTTGTTATGGTTTGGCTGTGTCTTCACTCAAATCTCATCTTGAATTGTAGCTCCCATAATTCCCATGTGTTATGGGAAGGACCTGGTGGGAGGTAATTGAATCATGGCGGCAGTTTCCCCCGTACAGTTCTTGTGGTTCTGAATAAGTCTTATGAGATCTGATGGTTTTATAAGACTGCTCCCTTTTCGCTTGGTTCTCATTCTCTCTTTCCTGCCACCATCTAAGATGGACCTTTTGCCTTCTGCCATAATTGTGAGGAGTCCCCAGCCACATGGAACTGTGAGTCCATTAAACCTCTTCTTCTTCATAAATTACCTTGTCTCAGGTATGTCTTTATCAGCAGCATGAGAACAGACTAATACGTAGTATAGAAAAAAATTACTTTCATTGTGTTGGAGTAGGTGAGAAAGTAATACTGTGAGTGTATGCCTCAGGTTCCAAACAGTGTACAAAGTAGGAAACCTGCAGTTTTGGACTGCACTGACCTAGTAGATTGCTGAGCGAGGGACACTCAAGTATGGACGAATCTAAGTAAATCACTAGGGAGTTCTAGAAAGGGAAGTGGACTCACACCTGATACTGTTCCACATCTCAGGCACATGCTCTGAGTGTAGATTTGGTGGTTCTATTATAAATCAAAATGGAAGTGATCTTAGCCAAGTTTGAGTCATTTCTTCTAGTCAAACCTTGCTGTTGGTTCTAACTCAGCTATTAAAATTAGGAAGAACTTGAGAATATAGGAGCAGCTTACTAGGATTAGAGTGTGAAGAGATGTAACCAGGGGATATTTTCCTCTAGACTAAAAATGGGCCACCTTAAAACAATAAGTAAATAAATAAATCTTAACTCTTGCATGTAACCTGGTTAAGTAATTATATAAGTGCCTTAAGTCTCACTTAATGTATGTTAATATTGCTAATACAATAATGTGTGTTATTCTGTTTTAATTCTATTTTATTTTACTTTGAACTAAGAGAAAAACTGATATGTGAAAAGTTTCTCTTGAATAAGAAAGAAAAATTGATGATTCCCTTTAATATGTGAAAACTGTCATTGCAGATCAGTTCAAGCCATATGTATTATGGCTCGCACCTGTAATCCCAGCACTTTGGGATGCTGAGGTGGGCAAATCACCTGAGGTAGGAGTTTCAGACCAGCCTGGCCTACTGGTGAAACCCTATCTCTGCTAAATGTACAAAAATTAGCAAGGCAGTGTGGCATGTGTCAGTAGTCTCAGCTCCTCAGGAGGCTGACATGGGAGGATTGCTTAAACCTGAGAAAATGGAGGTTTAGTGAGCCAAGATTGTGCTACTGGACTCCAGCCTGGGCAACAAAGTGAGACTCCATCTAAACAAAACAAAACAAAACAAAACAAAAAAGAAGTTAGAATGCTCTGCTCTACTAGCTGAGGATGAAAGAATTAATATGGGTGAAACAAGGACAAGTGGAAAGAAAGCTGGACTATAGGCAGGGCTGATTCAGTTGTTAAATTTACCTCTTAGCCCTGTGACCTAGGGTGAATTGCTTAACCATTCTAAGCCCTGATTCCCAAACTATTATGAGGGTTCAATCAAATAATAATATAAAGTTCTCGAGAGATAGTAAGTAAATATTCTACTGGGGGCAAGGTTTTTGAATCATTAATAAATATTAAGTCAAAACAGTTTTGATTTGGAAAATGTGTTATGGTAGTAATAATTTTTATAAATATATATTATGCCTATTATAACTGGGCATAATGGATCATTGAGTAAATGAAAATTTGCCTTAATACATGTGACCCTACTCATGTCAGCCATTTTGAACATGACATGCCCCCTCTCTTCTCAGAGTTTTTGGAAATGACACTTCTGCAGTTTCCTTCTGTTTCTCTTCATCTAGTTAACTCTTACTCACTTTCAGACCTTACTTCAAGCTTTACTTTCTCAGGGTCAGTTTCCATGACTACCTGTCCCCAGCCGCCAAGTCTAGATCAGTTTCTTTTGCTTTATGTTCACTTGTAATATCCCATTCTTTTCATTCAGAGCCCTTATTCAATTTTTAATAATATATTTATTGTTATAATTATCTACTGAATATCTTTCTTGTCCTTCAGACCATATGCTTTCTGCGGAGAAAACCTGGTTTGACCCACTAGTGTATTTCTAATGTTTAACACATACTAGGCATGCAATAACTATATCATGAATGAATGAATTAATGTATGATGCATATGTTCAATTCTGTTTTACCTATCATTTTTGCACTGAATTAGGATATAAACACATGCACTTTTGTTATTACTTAACTCCAATTGTATGTCTACAAAATTTACCAAGGAATGTTACTGCAATATAGAAATGTAAAAGTAGTTGTATAGAAGTTTCTAATAAGTTCTACATCTCTTTAATTTCAAGCAAGGATATATAGGGGACAAATTGACATGCTTTGAGAGATTAAAGTAGCCAGAATAAACCTTAGAAAATTAGAACATTTTGTTTTATATTAGTGAGACATTTAGGAATCAGGATAAAGGAGAAATATTGCGGTTAAAATAAGATTTTAACAACTCAGAAAATCAATTAGCCTTGCTGCTCCTGTACAGATGCTGGAGAATGTGTGGACAAGAATATACCACACACTGGGGAAAGGAAAGGAAGTGAGCGGAGTGGGAAAAAGAGATGTTTAAAGAGAATTGGGAAGAGGAAGAAAGACAGTGGGATATCTGGCAAGAAGTATTGAATGCATGAGGATCTCGTAAACTGAAAAAGGCGGAGGATTTAAATTGAATTGTGAAAAGCACAGGTTATTTTCATGAAATTCAAGGATAGTCATCATCTATAACTTAGAAGCAATATGAAAGCCTAAGTAAACATGGCTTCATTTTAACACCAAGGATATATTCTATTCTTAAAATTTTCCTGGAGACAACAGGGAGAAAAGAGATTAAAAATGCACACATGGATGCACAAGCATATACACACTCACACACAAGACAGAGATACACAAAGTATAAGATCATGAAGCACATGAAAGTAACTGGCCCATAATAGAAGGCTCATTTGTTTTAGCTCTTGAATCTAAATGTTTACAAGGGTATCAAAACTTGTCTGTGCTTAACTTTACTCCCTAGTAGCTTATAATTAATTTAAGAAAGCAAAATTTACATGAAATACATTCCAATACAGATCTAAATGGATACATTTCATGTGAGAAATAACTTCTCTAAGTAAGCATATAAGTAGAAGATAAAATTTAGTAAAATATTGCTTTTGAAATTTTCTTAAATTAAGAACCACAAACATGATATTCCTGTATACTGTATTAACTTGCAACTTATTGGTCAAGTTTCTTCTCTAGCATGGGAACAGGTTGCCATTTCCTTAACTGAACATTGAAATAAAGTAAGCTTGTGTGTAAAACTAGCTAATACAGAAAACATTGGCATCTAACTCCATGTGAAGTGCTATGCTTCTGAAAAACAAAAGCATTAAGAGAAAGAAGAGACCAGTGTAGGTAGTAGTTGGTGGAAATGCAAGAGTTAGAGCTGAAAGTGAGCCTTTAAGTGACGGTGTCTGGGGAAAGACCATGGTCTTGGGCAGGAGTCCTCATGCTTGGGAAAGTTCTGGTTGGAGAGTCCAGGATCCAAAATCTAATCCTAGGACAAAACCGCTAGTTCATGACAATCCCAGGAAATAAAGGAAATGTCTAAGAAAGGCACAAGTACTGAGAAAAATGGATTAAGGCTTTTGGCATGGCATCATTTTATTTAATTTATGTTTACCAAGATTTTAATATCCCTCCTTTGTGAACACTTAGATTTCGGAATTCTAAATATGTGACTGTTGCTTTGCTTTTAACCAATGTGGAGCTGTTTTTATTTACATCATTTTTTCATATTTTATTGTGTTGAATAAATGCAATGTATGCCCTTTAGAGAATTTGGAAAATATGGAAGAAAGTTTTAAAAAGCCTTTATTTTCTATATGGTTTGGCTGTGTCTCCAACCAAGTCTCATCTTGATTGTAGCTCCCATAATCCCCACATGTCATGGGAGGGACCCAGCAGGATGTAATTGATCATGGGGGTAGGGCTTTTCCCATGCTGTTCTCATCGTAGTGAGTTAGTCTTATGTGATCTGATGGTTTTATAAAGGGTAGTTCCCCAGTACATAGGCTATTGCCTGCCACCATGTAAGACATGCCTTTGTTCCTTCTTCACCTTCCACCATGATTGTGAGGCC
Organism: Cacajao melanocephalus; assembly: GCA_963573385.1. Classification (NCBI taxonomy): domain Eukaryota; kingdom Metazoa; phylum Chordata; class Mammalia; order Primates; family Pitheciidae; genus Cacajao; species Cacajao melanocephalus. Next base: position 165,893 of record CAUYLG010034428.1, on the reverse strand, counting down.
TCTCTAGCCATGTGCAACTGTGAGTCCATTAAACCTCTTTATCTTCATAAATTACCCAGTCTCTGGTATTTCTTCATAGCAGTATGAAAATAAACTAGTATAATCCCCATTTCTCAGATTTGCTTTTTAGTAAATTAGTATATATACATCCAGTTTTAATGTATGTGAAGATACACAATTCATGCATATAATATACTTTGTAACAAAATGCTGTTTCTTAAATATTTTTCTATGCCCACATATATTATGATAAACTTAATTTTTCATGATTGATATTGAAATTATAAATCATTATTTGACTATTTCAATACATTTCTAGTGGTTACCATTTCTGTTATTTGTAACTTTTTTTGCTTTTTTTTTTTTTTTTGAGTTAGTCTTACTCTGTCGCCCAGGCTGGACTGCAGTTGCGTTATCTCAGCCCACTGCAACCACCCCCTCTCGGGTTCAAGTGATTCTCCTGCCTCAGCCTCCCAAGTACAGGCATGCACCACCATGCCTCGTTAACTTTGGTGTTATTAGTAGAGATGAGTTTTCACCATATTGGTCAGGCTGGTCTCAAACTCCCGGCCTCATGATCTGCCCATCTCGGCCTTCCAAAGTGCTGGGATTACAGGCGTGAGCTACCGCACCTGACCTTTTTTGCAGGTTTTATAATGTCTTAGCAAATGACCTTACTATTTCTTTTTTTTAGGAGAAATATTTAGATGAGCAAATCATATTAACATATATATAAATAATATATAAACATATATATATAATATATAAACATATACATATATATATATATACACACACACACACACAACAGCATATTATGTGAAATTTATCTCTAGATATATTGTGTCAATTTATTCTTTCAAGAATAACATGTGAGAATGTCCATTTCTCCATAACCCAGCCCAGGGGTCCCCAACCCCTGGGGCCATGGACTGGTACTGGTCTGTGGTCTCTTTAGCAACCAGGTTGCACAGAGGAGGTGAGTAGCAGGCCAGTGAGCATTACTGCCTGAGCTTCACCTCCTTTCAGATCAGTAGTGGCATTAGATTGTCATAGGAGAATGAACCCTGTTGTGGACTGTGCATGTGAGGGGCATCTAGGTTGTGCATGCCTTATGAGAAGCTAAGACAGAACAGTTTTTCCCAAACTCCCACCCACCTTGGTCTGTAAAATACTTGTCTTCCATGAAACTGGTCCCTGATGCCAAAAAGGCTGGGGACTGCTGACCTAGCCAACACTAGGTGTTAGTATTCTTTTTATTTATTTTTATTTATTTGTTTATTTTGAGGTGGGGTCTCACTGTGTTGCCCAGGTTGGAGTGCAGTGCTGCAATCATGGTTCACTGTAGCCTCAACCTTGCAGGCTCAAGCAATCCTCCTGCCTCAGTCTCCAGAGTAGCTAGGACTATAGGCACACACCACCATCCTCAGCTATTTTTTTTTTTTTGGAGAGATGGTGTCTCACTATGTTGCCCAGGCTGATCTTGAACCCCTGGACTCACGCAATCCTCCTATCTCAGCCTCTCAAAGTTCTGGGATTGTACAGGCATGAGTCAATATGCTCAGCCAGCATTCTTTTTAATCTTTGCAAATGAGATAGATACATTTTAAAAAATATCTAAACTTACTTGCATTGTTTTATTACCAGTAAACAATTTCTTGTGGATAGTTAAAAAATCTAATTTCACTCTATATTTTCTTATTGATTAATGTGTGTAAAGTGTAAGAACAGCTCAGAATGTGTTTATGTATTTTAATTACCACTAGGGAGCTTGTGTGGACCTAGTTGCACAGGTCTGTGATGCACTAGATTATTGATCTTTAAAATGGGGTTAATAATACCATCCTTACTATGTTATTATAATGGATAAATGAATTAAGCATCAGAGACATCAGGATCAATACAGCACTTAAGAATTGTCTTAATTTTAAGTGTAAAATTTCATATGTTCCTTAAACATTAACATCCCTTAAAGGTATGCAGAAAATTCACTAACAATTTTTAAGTAGTATTTTAAAGTTACTTATTGTCAAAATCTTGATTTGCTACATTTTAAGTTTTATAAGAAATGTCAAAATACATTAAGCTATAAAAAGTTCAAAAAATGCATAAAAACAACAAAAAAAAGAACATTCCCTTCTGTTTCTTTCCTACCCTGCTGATTCCATCTCTACATCAATATAATTTGAGATTTTAGTCCCAGTTATTTTATTATTAAAAAAATAAAAGGTTTAAATTAATAATTTCAATGGCTGTTACTTACCAGTATTTCTTTTAACTATTTTAATAGATTCATTTAAGAAATCTAAGATAAATTCTTTACCAATTATTTCAAATATGCTTTTGTGTCAGTATATTTTCAGACCTTGCATGTCTAAAATCCATTTTATATTGCATTTATAAGTAACAAATAGCTTGGCTGGATATAAAAGAGTAGATTTATAGATATTTTTGTCAGAACTTTGTTGGCAACACTTCTAGAGCATTAAAGTGGACTGTCTAAATAGAAGCAAGAAACTGGCTGGTATCAGGTTTCCCATTAAGAAATATATAAATGAGGATAATATAGACCAATCCCCTATGCATAAGAATTCCAAGTAAATGATGAAAATTCTCCACCTAAGAGAAGGGAGCATAACTCCGAACTCCTTAAGAGTGGGCTGTACATATATACAAAGAGTAAAGTATCATATTGAAAGTGACCATGGTGTGAGGGTGGGGAGGAGGAGGGAGAGGGGAAAAATAACTTTACAGTGGAGAAACCTGACAAACACTGTGTCAGCCAGGTAAGCAAGATCAATATCATCATATGGATAGTATTTACCTCTGATATGATGTGAGGAAAGGCACTTTATCTCTGGTCTTTTTCGCAAAAGCTGATAACCTCAGTAAGATCATGAGAAAAGTATGAGGCAGTTTCCAATAAATGAGCATTCTACAAAGTACCTAACCAGTGCTCCATAAAGCTGTCAAGGTCATCAAAAACAAGGGGAGTCTAAGAAACTGATAGGAAAAGAAGCCTAAGGAGATACACCAACTACATGTAAGGTGGTGTCCTGAACGAGAACCTGGGACAGAGAAAGGACAATAGGTAAAAAAATCAGGAAATCTGAATGAGATAAGGACTGCAGTAATGTATTTGTACTATTAATTTTTTAAATTTATTTATTTATTTATTTATTTTGAGATGGCATCTTGCTCTGTTGCCCAGGCTGGAGTGCAGTGGCGGGATCTCGGCTCACTGTAACCTCTGCCTCCTGGGTTCAAGTGATTCTATAGTCTCAGCCTCCTGAGTAGCTGTGATTACAGGCATGTGCCACCATGCCTGGCTAATTTTGGGGATATTTATTTAATAGAGACAATGTTTCACCATGTTGGCCAGGCTGGTCTCAAATTCCTGATCTCAAGTGATCTGCCCACCTAGGCCTCCCAAGGTGCTAGGATTACAGGTGTGAGCCACTGTGCCTAGCCAGTAATGTATTAACATCAGTTCATTAACTATAATATACACAGCATACTTATGTAAGATAGATATGTAATAATAGAAGACACTGAGTACTGAGTATACAGAAACTGTCTATATTATCTTCTCAATCTTTTGTGATGCTTAAACTTCTAAAACAAGTCAATTTTTTAAAAAAGTTAATGTGATCTGATTGTGAAGTTTCTGGTGGCAGGTGAGCTTAGACATGTTGATTACACTTGCTCTGTTTTAATTCTGTCATTTTTTTAGCGTTTCCATTTTTAGCATTCCCAGATTTACTCTTTCCTTTTGAAATAGTCTTTGGCCATCAAATTCTAACCTTAATTATTTTCTCAGAATGGCTGAAATAAACTAACCTTCATACCAAACTCATTGCAGTCCAGTAAGATGTTTATAGGAAGTAGAACCAAATTTGCAAATTTTTAGTTCCCAGTTGAGCATATTTGTGTCTGCTGCCTATACACACTTTGTCCTAGACAGTCATTTGTTTATTTTTACTGACCCTTGCAGAGGGAAAGCAGCTCTAAATATAGGGAACCCGGAGTGGACGTTTGTAACCCTATGCCACCAAATACAAATGCTGCCGCAAGAACTATTTATGAGTAAGGGAGAGTTGCGAATCTGCTTGAATAGCTACCTTGAAAACTCTCAGGTTCAAAAATGTCTCCTCTACATCTGCACCGCACTATGGGATTTTAGGACAGCAAGTTGTTTAGTAGATATATAAATAAACTCTTTGCACATTATAACATTCATGTCCACAGAATTTATATTAAATTGGAATTAAAATAATATTTGTATCAACAGGGCTATATAGGCTGAATAATATCATGCATATGAAAATTATTTCAGGCTGATGCAGTGGCTCACGCCTGTAATTGTAACACTTTGGGAGGCCAAGGTAGGTGAATCACATGAGGTCAGGAGCTCGAGGCCAGCCTAGCCAACATGGAGAAACTCCATCTCTACTAAAAATAAAAAAAAATTAGCCAGGTGCAGTGTAATCCCAGCTACTTGGAAGGCTGAGGCAGGAGAATCACTTTAACCTCGGGGGCAGAGGTTGCAACAAGCCAAGATTGAGCTACTTCACTCCAGCCTACACAGAAGAGTGAAGCAAAACTCCATCTCAAAAAAAAAAAAATTATTTCACAGCTATAAAACTATCTCCATATAGATATATATAAGTATTATTTGTAGTAATTAGAGTTCACTACCACTAAACCAATCTATTTTAATTTTGGTTAGCTATAGCTTTTCAAAAAGTGCTTTCACATGTTAAGCCGAAGTCATGTTTTCTATAATTTTGTAGCACATAGTAGGAGAAAATAAAGTCCTACAGATGTGAGTTCACATACTTGTGCTTCCAGAACATTGGATAAACAACTTAAATTCTCTATTCTCACCATTTTCTTCATTCATACATAAAGGTGATCATATCTGCCTTACAGGAATGTTGTTAGTGTGATCATATTTGTAAAAATATACCTGGCTTAAGTGTCTAGTAATTGGTAGTAGTTGTGATTAATAAGTTGCCATTTTATACTTCAACAATAGGTAAGAATGAAGAGGAGCCCAAGGCTTCCCAACCTCCCAATGGCATCCATTTTCAAGTAATATAAAAGTAATGAGTGGCATAATTCTATTTCTTTTTTTTTTAATTATACTTTAAGTTCTGGGGTACCTTTGCAGAACATGCAGGTTGGTTACATAGGTATACATGTGCCATGGTGGTTTGCTGCATCCATCACCCTTTCATCTACATTAGGTATTTCTCCTAATGCCATCTCTTCCCTATCTCCCAACCCCCTTCTATCCCTCCCCTAGCCCCGCACCTCCAACAGGCCCTGGTGTGTGATGTTCCCCTCCCTGTGTCCATGTGTTCTCATTGTTCAACACTCACTTATGACTGAGAACATGCAGTGTTTGTTTTTTTGTTCTTATGTCAGTTTGCTGAGAATGATGGTCTCCAGCTTTATTCATGTCCCTGCAAATGACATGAACTCATCCTTTTTTATAGCTGCATAGTATTCCATGGCATATATGTGCCACATTTTCTTTATCCAGTCTATTATTGATGGGTATTTGGGTTGGTTCCAAGTCTTTGCTATTGTGAATAGTGCCACAATAGACATATGTGTGCATGTGTCTTTATAGTTGAATGATTTATAATCCTTTGGGTATATACCCAGTAATGGGATTGCTGGGTCAAATGGTATTTCTAGTTCTAGATCCTTGAAGAATCGCCACACTGTCTTCCAGAATGACTGAACTACTTTACATTCCCACTAACAGTGTAAAACCGTTCCTATTTCTCCACATCCTCTCCAGCATCTGTTGTCTCCTGATTTTTTAATGATCACTATTCTAACTGGCATGAGATGATATTTCATTGTGGTTTTGATTTGCATTTCTCTAATGACCAGTGATAATGAGCTTTTTAAAATATGTTTGTTGGCTGCATAAATGTCATATTTTGAAAAGTGTCTGTTCATATCCTTAGACCACTTTTTGATAAAGTTGTTCGTTTTCTTCTTGTAAATTTGTTTAAGTTCTTTGTAGATTCTGGATATTAGCCCTTTGTCAGATGGGTAGATTGCAAAAATTTTCTCCCATTCTCTTGGTTGTTGGTTCACTCTAATGATAGTTTCTTTTGCTGTGCAGAAGCTCTTTAATTTAATTATATCCCACTTGTCTATTTTGGCTTTTGTTGCCATTGCTTTTGGTGTTTTAGTCATGAAGTCCGTGCCCATGCCTATGTCCTGAATGGTATAACCTAGGTTTTCTTCTAGAGTTTTTAATGGTGTTAAGTCTTAGGTTTAATTTAAACCATCTGGGGTTAATTTTTATATAAGGTGTATGGAAGAGATCTAGTTTCAGCTTTCTGCATATGGCTAGCCAGTTTTCCCAACACCATTTATTGAATAGAGAATCCTTTCACCATTGCTTGTTTTGGTCAGGTTTGCCAAAGATCAGATAGTTGCAGATGTGTGGCATTACTTCTGAGGCCTCTGTTCTGTTCCACTGGCCTATATCTCTGTTTTGGTACCAGTACCATGCTATTTTGATTACTGTAGCCTTGTAGTATAGTTTGAAGTCAGGTAGCGTGATGCCTGGGAAATACCCTTTTTGACATGGAGCTTTACAAAGAATTTTTTGCTAAGTCCCCAAAAGCAATGACAACCAAAACAAAAATTGACAAGTTGAATCTCATTAAACTAAAGAGTTTCTGCACATTAAAGGGAACTATCAATAGAGTAAAGAGAACCATACAGAATAAGAGAAAATATTTGCAAACTATGCATCCAATAAAGGTAATATTTAGAATCTATAAGGAATTTAAACAGGTCAACAAACAAAAACAACTCCATTAAAAATGGACAAAGGATATGAATAGATTCTTCTCAAAGGAAGATATATAAGTAACCAACAAACATATGAAAAAATTCTCATCATCACTGATCATCAGAGAAATGCAAATCAAAAACCCATGTGAGATACCCTCTCACATCAGTCAGAGGGCTATTTCTGAAAAATCAAAAAAACACAAGAGAGAAAAGGAGAGAAAAGGCAGGAGAGAAAAGGACATGCTTATACACTATTGGTAGGAATGTAAATTAGGTGAGCCACTGTGGAAAGCAGTTTGGAGATTTCTCAGAAAACTTAAAACAGAGCAACCAGTCGACCCAGCAATCCTATTGCTGGTTATATACCCAAAGGAAAATAAATTATTCTATCAAAAAGACACATGCACTCATAAGTTCATCACCATCCTGTTCACAATAGCAAATACATGGAATGAACCTAAGAACACAGAATGTCCATCAACAGTGGATTGGTTAAAGAAAGTGTACATACACTGTAGAATACTATGCTGCTATAAAAACAAAATCATGTCCTTTGCAGCAACATGTATGCAACTGAAGGCCATTATCCCAAGCAAAATAACACAGGAATGGAAAACCAATTACCTAGTATTCTCACTAACTGAGAGATAAACATTGAGCACACATGGACATAAACAAGGGAACAATAGACCCTGCTAGACTACTAGATAGGTTATACAAAAAGGAGGGCAAGGGCTGAAAAATCGCATGTTGGGTACTATACTTAACAACATGACGGGTTCATGTGCAAATCTCAGCATTACGCAATATACACATGCAACAAACCAGCACATATACTCCCTGTATCTAAAATAAAGTTGAGTTTTGTGAAAAAAAAAGCTATTTTATTCTAACATCTTTACTAAATGAGAGAGACAGAAAGAGTGTGAAAGTGAGAGAGTGTGAGAACATGCATACTAACTAGCTTATTTCATGATAAAGACAGAAAGAGTGTGAAAGTGAGAGAGAGTGTGAGAACATGCATACTAACTAGCTTATTTCATGATAAAGAGTTCTTTCCACTTTTCTTTATCTTGAAGATGGTCTTGCTCCATTAGGGTTTTGCTATGACTAGTTGTTTCTCTATTGGTTTTTCTCTTTCTCTTTTATCTTTCAGTTTACCACAGGGAAATGGGAAGTCAGGTGTCCAGATGGAAATCTTTCCTATTAAAAAAAGTGACTGTATTTTCCTGACATTATTTTTTAAACAAGGCACAAAATGAACTGTATTTGGACACGTGAAATATTTGTTTATATTATCCTGTTATAATTTAAAACAAAGCCAACAATAACCTCTCTGGGAGGTAAAGCACCCAACTGTTATGTGTTTCATTCATTCAAGTAAAGGAAGAAAACCTGGCCCCTAAGTCCTGTTGGTTTATTTAATAACTGGGTAATCTTTAGAATTGTGTCTAGAAGCAGTGTCAATTCTTGAAAAATGGTCGTGTTTTAGTCAGTGTTCCTCCAAAAAGATAGAACCAGCAAGATGGATGGATGGAGGAAAAGAGAGAGGGATAGATGGATGGATGAATGGCTGGATGGATGGATGGAGGGATTAGATGATGATGATGAGTAAAGAAGGAAAAAGAGAGATTGAGAGAGAGAGAGAGAGAGAGAGATAAAGAGGGGATGTATCCTGGGAATTCTCTCATGCAAATTATGGAATCTAAATCCCACCATAGGTGTCTACAAGCTGGAGTCTCAAAGATGCTGGTAGTATGGCTCAGTCAAAGATCAAAAACTCCAGAACCAGGGAATCCAATGGTATAACTCACAACTCACAGTCTGAAGTTAAGGCCTGAGAACCTGGGGTACCCTATTCTAATTCCTGGAGTCCAAAAGCTGGAGAACCTGGAGTTCTGATGTCCAATGGCAGAAGAAGGGTGCCTAGGGCTGGTGCAGTGGCTCATGCCTGTAATCCTAGCACTTTGGGAGGCTAAGGTGGGCGAATCACGAGGTGAGGAGTTCAAGACCAGCCTGGCCAATATGGTGAAACCTTGTCTCTACTAAAAATATAAAAATATTAGCCAGGTGTGGTGGTGCGTGCCTGTAGTCCCAGCTACTTGGGAGGCTGAGGCAGGAAAATTGCTTGAACCCGGGAGGCGGAGGTTGCAGTGACCTGAGATCCTGCCATTACCCTCCAGCCTGGGCAACAGAGTGAGACTCCATCTTAAAAAAAATAAATAAATAAATAAAGAAGAAGGATGTCACAGCTCCAGGATAGAGAGAGCAAATTTACCTTTCCTTTGCCTTTTGTGTTCTCTCCAGGCTCTCAGCTGTTTGGATGATGTCCACTTACACTGATTGCGGGTCTTCCTTATTCAGTCCCTTAATTCCAAAACCAGTCTCTCCAGAAACACCTTCACAGACATACCCAGAAAGAATCCTTTTACCAGCTATTTAGGTATTCCTTAATTTACTCAACACCTAAAATTCCATCACTGGTACTCCTGGTTATTACATTGTTTCAGCAATTCTGAGGTTCACCGTTAATTTAATAACACTTAAGAGGAAGGAAAAGAAAGAGAGACGATTGTAAATTATTGTTGAATTTTCCCCATTTTCAGAAATATTATGAAAATGTGTCTTAGAGAAAGTTATGTTAATAATGATATCACTCATGATGGTTGGAGCATTCTGGAATCTCACCTTTTATTGTTGGAAGAGTCTACATTCATGAAAGACAACACCTATCAGGGTTGTCAAATTTTGTATCATTTACTTTTAGGTGAATGAGTCTCATCATTTGCTTATCATTGTTCTTGAAAGTGAGATTAGTCCTACATGGGTTAAGCAATTAAAATGTAAAGCTTTTTAGGAGTTAATAAGTCTTTTAGTACACTGAAGTGTAATTGAGTGTCTCTATTTATGTCACAGAGTCACAGAGCTGGAAACACTCTTAAAATGTAATGGTCTAATTATAACAATTATTAATCTGAAGTCTAAGGAAACTAGTTTGCAAAAGGCTGTACTGCTACTTTTTTTGGTATATATATCTCTTATTTTCAGCAAACAACAACAAAAAAACAAAAAATCAAAAAAAAATGGCAATTTCCAATAGTACCTTATGCAGAGTAAGTACTCAATAGATGCATGTTGGTTTGTTGTACAATAAACACCCACATAAAAATAAAAGTTGTATTGCTTATATATAGAGGTTCCTTGCTTTTCACAGGTTGTATCTGCCCTAGAGAAATGTTTATGTGAATCAAAAATTTTAAGAAAATATTCTGATCTTAAATTGGAAGTGACTTCCAGTATTCTACATTTCTTTACCTATGCCCATTTCCTTCTCTTAGATTCTCTGTTGAGTAATGATCTGTTAACATGCACTTGAATACATTAGAGTGCCCACATTCTTAAAAGGACATTGCTAAACCAAAAGAATCCATTTGAAATTTGGATTATTCCCTAACTGTATTGTTGCTTAAGATGAGTTTAACTCCAACTGGAGACAGCTTTAGTTCTGCCATCCTTCTCACCTTTCTTGATAATGGTAGTAACTAACAAAATCTTTCTAATAAGAATAATTTTATTTAAATAAATACAACCTTTTTAGGCAATTCCTCCTCTCTGTTAAAAGAAACATCATTTATTTATTTATCTAAGCCAAACATCAAATCTTCAATTCCCCCATTATCTATCTCTATTAACACTGCCCTAGATTCAAGTATTATCATCTCTCTCTAAAGGCACCTTGTTGATAGTCGATAGTCCCAATCCAGCCTTACTGCCTCCTAACCAGTCTTTCAACTGCTGCCTGAGAAACGTAAATCTGACCATTCTGCATGCATGTGAATGCTTTCTATCACCACATGGTGAAGCGCTGCATGGCATACAAAAATGCCGTGACCTGGTCCTGCATTCATTTATAGCCTCATTTTTCTGCTCTAGTAACATTGAATGGCTTTTCTTCATACATCCTGCTGTTTAGTGGTTAACTTATTTCCCTCTAGCTCCTTTGAACTCCCATACATTCCCCACTATTACCACCATGTATGTGTTGGTCTGTTTGCTAAATTTAACATGTTAAACAGAACATACATATTGGTCTAACATGTTGGAATACAAATCCCTCAAGGATAGGGACTATCTTACCTTTATGTATTATCAATGGTTGTAGATTATTCCAATTTAAAAATATAGTGACTGGGTCTTGAATTCACTATATTTTTTATTGTTTCCACCCCTCGACAACTCATTGCTGAATTCATCTTTCTCAAGGATGTAGATACAGCCCCCATTTTTCCCGATATTCTTTCCTTTAACTATCGTAGCTTACTGAATAAAAGCAGCTAAATTTGATCCATGCTTAATGTCATTTTCATCTTTCTGGACTTAGATATGCTTTATAGAAAGTTTTTTTTTCTTAAATATCTAGAACAGTGCCTATCAATGAATAATTATTGGGCTGAAATAAGCTATATAATTGTGGTTCCAGTCGGGTGTTGCTTTCTACCCCTCGATTTTAATCATCATAGTCAATTTGAAGTGACTTTGTACAAGATTCTTCAATTGTTTTCATTTAGTGCAGTGTGAATTCCAAACTCTATGAGAATAGAACATTCTTTTTTAGGTTTATGGGACTTTACAACAGTTTGTCATGTTCACTAAATAAACATTCATTAGGTTCCAGGTATGATGTTAGTAGCTAATGATATAAATATTGACCTTGCATTAGAGAAGATCCTATTCAGGAGAAACAGAGGGACCTCTCACAGTGGTGTGTCAGCATAGGGGCATTTAATTAGGAAATTCAGTGACAAGAGCTGATAAGAAAGGGTGAGAGTGAGGGTAAACTTAAAGAGAAAATAATATAAATGCTATGAAAAATTCTGCTACCATTCCATTTAGTTTTGCTCTTTGGTAATCATGAAATGGTAGACATGAATCCCTCAGTTGGCTTTAATTTCTACACAACTTTATAGGGTTGAATCCTTAAAACTATGTGTCTTCTGTTTCTATAGGAACTTATGGATTTTCAAGAGAAAATTCAAGTATGTGTACTTTTTGCCTTATGTGATAACTTCAAAACCAGTACCCAGGGAAAGATCGTGACAGTATGTTTAGGTCTGGGGTTAAGTTTTATTGAAATTCATATTTACTTTTATGATTATGTGACACTTGTTTGTCTCCACTAGATTATAAACTATATGATAACAAAGGCCATATCTACTTTGTTTATTGTTATATGATTAGCATTTTGCAAAAGCCCCAGGATTTAATAGAATATAAATATTTGTTGGAAGGATATGTTAATATTCCCTTTTCCACTTTAAGATACCTATTTAGATAGTGCTAATACTTTTGTGAAATCTTTTTAGAGTTTTATATTAATTCAATATATAAAAATTAGTTTTAAAATAAGTAGTAAACTTTAAAATAAATAAACTTCATTTAATCAACAAAATTCAATGAAGGTTAGAAAAAGGGTTTTTAAGGTGTGAAACAGTATCCAACAAAGCAATAAAACTGATGTTATCAGAAATTTTTAAACCATAAATTATTATAATTATGCATTTAATTATTTCAGTTTTTAGATATCTAAGGGGGAAAAAGAGATAATGGGAATATGTTGAATATTATAGTTATTATCTAATAAGGCAAACAGTAAAGCATATCTAAAGACACAAAAATTGTTGAGTTGTGTTTTTCCGGAACTGAATTCCTTAAGTGCTTTCTGGTCATGGCTCCTTAAATGAGAAATATAGGGTAACATATGATGATTTTAACCATGGATTTGCAAAAGATTTGTGAAGGTTATTTAAATGTACATTTTATACCCATTCTCTAAGTAAAGCATTGATAATGATATACTATTATGCAATAGGCAAAGCATGGTCGCTCATTCCTGTAATCCCAAGGAGGTGGAGGCAGGGAGATTGCTTGAGACCAGGAGTTTGAGACTCACCAGAAATCCCCATCTTTACAAACAAATAAATAAATAAATAAAAATTAGCCTGGCATAGCAGCTTGTGACTATAGTCCAAGCTACTGGGAAGGTTAGAGCAGGAGGATTGCTTGGGCTTGGGAGGTCAAGACTGCAGTGAGCCATGATCGTGCCACTGTACTCCAGCCGAGACAACACAGCAAGACCTTTTTTTAAAAATTGATAAATTAAATAATTAAATACATTTCTGCAGTGAGCTTAATGACTGATTTTGTTTTGAAATACTTTATCTTAATACAGTAAGATAAAGTAAGGAAGAGAAGCATAAGTTTATAGCCTCTTTAAGTTTGGCCCTCAAATATCACGTCCCAAGTAAGCCTTGGGGTTGTAGTCAATTCCTGGTTGAATTATCTGATATGTATCTGAAGATCCTATAGTTTATGTTGATTAAGCATGATCTATATGTATTAAGCATTGAGTATGTGGGATGTAGAATTGGCACGAGTCACTGAATGTTTGAAATTTTCACAATTTTTATCTTTGTTTTCTCAGAGAGGTGATTCATATGTGTGTGACTGTGGATAGGGCCAGTGTTCTGCTCAAGAACATAAACAAATATTCAGTGGGAAATTCGTCTTGTTCTATATAATATGGACAGATGATTTCTTCAAAAAAATGTTAGGGCAGATTTGTCCAATTGAGTCTCTTAACCTCAGAATAACCTCAGTGTCCTCCAAACATGCATCTGCTGGCCCCAGCATGATGGTGAACAGATACCCTTTGTGTGGTGCAATGGTTTATTTTATGTGTCAACTTGACTGGACCACAGAGTACCAGGACTATTTGTCAAACATTATTTTGGGTGTGTATATGAAGGTGACTGGATGAGATTAACATTTAAATCAGTAGCCTGAATAAAGTAGATTGCCTTCCCTAATGTTGGTGGGCTTCATCCAATCAATTGAAGATCCAGGTAAAACAAAAATGCTGAATAAGAGGGAACTTTGCCTGCTTGAATACTTGAGCTGAGACATCAATCTTCTGTCCTGGGACTGCAACTTGCACCATCAGCTCTCCTGCTTTTCTTACTCTCGGACTTGGACTGGAGCTATACCACCATGTTTCCCGAGTCTGTAACTTGCTGGCTATAGATCTTGGGGCTTCTCAGCCTTCATAATTGGTTCTGTTTCTCTAGAGAGCCCTGAGTAATATAGGTAGACATATGTATGGCTAAAATGCTGGACAATTAATGGTAAATGTGACTATCTTAACTACTCTAAATTAGTTCAATAATAACTCAGTAAATATTGTTTTACTCTACAATGGTTCATGATATGCAGAACTCTGTAAGTTGTTATTTTGAACAAAAATTAAAGTACTTCGTCATTCATATTCATGATCATTAGTTTCAGTTTAGGATTAATGACTAAGTAGTTGAAACACAGTTATTATTAGAGATATAAATTAATAACTTTGGGTTCTTCTCAATATCACTCTGACGTACAATTTATATGTACAGAGTGAAAGAAGATACTGGTTCTCACATTAGCATAAGAATATATGTCCAATAGTTATGATGTTCTTATGCAACAAGTATATTTTTCAGGGTATACATAGATCAGCCATTATAAGTTTGAACTCTGTATAAATATATAAAGTAGTTATCATTCTTGGCCTATAGCTGTCTGAAACCCAACTTGAATAACCAATCAAAACTAGCACCAAAACCAGTAAGTGAGGGAAATAAGGAACAGTCCTAAGAAGTTGAACTGAATTCTTGAATTATATCTTATGTTAGACTCATAAGGCTTTGTTTTATAAATTCTTCTAAACAAATTATAATTCAGATGTAATCAAATCTTAGTTCTCAGTTGATCACTACAACCTCTGCTCCCCACTCAAGCACTCTTCCTACCTCAGCCCCTCAAGTAGCTGAGACCACAGGTGCGTGTCACTATTCCTGCCTTTTTTGTTATTGTTGTATTTTTAGTAGGGATGGGGTTTCACCATGTTGCCCAGGCTGGTCTCAAACTCCTTAGCTCAAGCAATCCTTTCACCTCTGCCTCCCAAAATGCTGGGATTACAGGCGTGAACCGCTGCACCCACCTCAGTTGAATTTTTTGATGAATGCATTTCCTGAGCCCTCTGCCATTAGCAACATATTTCAGTTTCTTTAATTTTAAAGAAATTATGAAATAAATATGATAAGTACGGTATTTATACATTAGCTTATATTTGCTTCCTGTATCATTATCAATTGTTGTTTCCATGTCTATTTCTTACCTTTCTTTAAAAATGTAGTGAGAATATCTGTTTTTACTTTGATATTTTTATACTTCATAGAGTAAATGGTTGCTCTATATTGACTAAAAAAAATCCAGCAATTGCAATGTAACAACTATAAAATTAGAATTTAAAGTATGCAGATGGCTTCTTACACAAAGTAGGTACTTCACAATAAGTATTCATTGAATACATTTAAACATCTCACACAACTATCTGTAAATTCTGCAGGAAAGCTGCACAAGTTCTCCTGAAAGTAGATTCAAGTTATAGCAACATCTGAAATGTCTATAATGTGTCAAAAACAAGTTCAAAGAGAGGAATCGTGCATGATGTTCTAGTATGATAAACGATTTAATAATTTAGACAAAAGGTAATTCTCCAAAGCAGACTGTAGTTACTCAAATATTTTCTACCCTTTTTTTTTTAAGTAAGATTATCCCATTTCATAAGTAGGACTCCCTGTTAATTTAGCATTCATGATGAAATATTATAATTTTTTCTTGGTATTTCTGCCTTAAATGTTGGCAAATGAAACAAACTCAAATAACAAAATAAATTAAATATAATTATCCCAGTAATTTAGACAGGGCCTTTTGTATCTATGCTGTGATTTAATATGGACTTATTACCAAAGATTGTTTTGATACTAACTCAGTAAATATTTCTGTGGTAAGGATTTTTTTCGTATTATGTTGAACCCAAAATATCCTCCAAAGTGCCTTGTCTTTATATCCCTTTGTTTATGTCTTCAGCAGATAAATATTTGTGGTATTTTTGGACAAGTGGCCATTTCACTTCTCTTATTCTCAAATCCATATTTTTTTCAGTACTTTTAAATAACTTTCCAGTCCTATTATTTATGACTTGATACATTTTTTTGAACAGCAACAGCCTAAATTAAAGTGACTTAATATAATGTACTAGGTCACCGAAATCCCAAACAGGGCTACTAATTCAACAAACACTTGTTCAGTGAAACTGCAGCCTAGAAAGTTTAAGGACTTGTGTATGACCCCAAAGCCAACAGCTGTAGAGATGGCATTGAAGTCCTGCTTTCCAGTGTAATATTCTCCTGTGTTACACTCTGCTGCCTTCCAGAAAGAAACTATTCATCTTAAGTGCTGGTTCCCTTGTCCATTTATTTTATTCTACCTTGAAGATTTCATTGAACCCTTTATTTTCTCCCTTCTTTGCTCTAGGACCAACAGCTTTACAGATGTGGTTCCTCATCCACTGGTCTAGCAGAAGCCACTGAGAAGGGAAGTCATTCCTGTACTCTTTGTCAGTTTCATGGGTTTAGAGAAATTGAACTACACAGAAATTTCTCAAACTTATTTGACCATGAAACACTTTTATAATTATTTTTGTCATATCCTCATATTGAAAAGATACTCACAGGTAATCTGGGGAAATAATTCAAACTGACATTAAAATAGAAGGGAAATGCTCTCACAAATTAATTGCTGAAATAAATGATCAAATATTGACTTATGTTTATTGTGCAGTGAAGATGTTAAAGTTGTAAGACAGGGTCCATGATATAGTTATAATCATTGAGTAGAAACATTCAATGCAAAAGTGAATTGGCAAATGTTTTCTATATCTTCTAGCTGATGGAAAATTATGTCTTTGTGCATCAGGTGATCACCAAGGGTTTCCTCAAGTAGATCTACCTCAGGAATGAGGTAGATAACCAACTATAGTTACATGATGCTGTACTTTTTGTAATCACAAAGTTTATAGAGGATATATTCCATCAAAGTAAACCTTTTATTTGGAATTAATTGGGAAATCAGTAAAAGTAACTGACCAATATGCTATGCTGACTAATATGAAGTTTTTCTTCAAACATAAAACTGAGAGAAGAGATTGAGATTGTTAAATAAAAAGGACACAGTTGAAGCTTATAATACTGTGTATTGATATTAGGGTTAAAATGCATAGATTACTTATACTGACATTGTCATATGTGTATATTAATAGATAGCATCTTATTAGAAATGAATTGATTAAAAAGAAAGGTTATTAATTAAAGAACTCAGCCAAAGTAAAAAAAGGTAGGAGGATTGTAATTGTATGCCAACTTATTCTGACTTTCAAGGATGAGTTTTACTCAAAAACAAAAATCAATAATAATAAGTAGGGTTAGTTGGCAAGAATAAAACCTTGCTTAAATAAGGCTTTGGAACAGTGACTACAGCAACTTCCATGCAGATTTTTGCAGTGGCAGTTAAAGCAAAACGAAGCAAGAGCCAGAGAAATATCTTCACGTTGCTCCAAGAATTTTTATTTAATTGTTGATGTTAAAACTATAAGTGTACTACTCATATATTGCTCTCCTCTATTGAGTTACTTAATGTATTCCAAGAAAACTAAAGACCAAAGTCTGTTCATTTTCAGCAGAAAATACCAAGGATGACAAAGGACAAGTTATTTTTGCCTATCCGTGTGAGGCTACCTTCCTCTAATTTACTCCTTAATCCTTACCTGGTTTCCTCTTTCAAATGCACGATTTGATCTACTCAATTCCAGGACTTCAGCTTCCTCCTTACTCCTGACTTCCAGAAACTAGAGCAGATGGACTTTGGTTTGTTAATGCTGGAACTCTGCCCAGCACTTTCCCAGATCTTTTTTCAATTGACTAACAAGATGGTGTTGTCACCACCTCCCACCCCAGCATGACAATTGTGAACATACCCTCGAGAGATTTCTATCCCCAAAATAAGATTACAAATAAAGTTTATAAGCCAAGATAAAGGTTAGAGAAAATGTACATCTGTTATAGTCTTTAAATCTTGGTCAAGGTGACATTTCATGTTAACAGAAAAATTTGAATAATTTAGATTTGCAAAACAATAAGCTACCCATGGTGACAACATGAGAGATTTGATTAGTAGAAAATAACAAATTATTGAGATTTGATTACTTTAACCAACCCTAACTAGCTACTACCAGCAAAATTAGAAGGAACTAGCCAATAGCTACTACAGGAATTACAAACTCAAATAAATGTCTATGGAGATAAGGCAAGATCCCTATCCTGAAGAAGAGTAAATGAGTGAAAAGAGCTGAGCAGTAGCAACACAGTGTGGTTAGGAGAGTTGGGTAACTGAACAGTACAGGCTCTGTATGAAAGGGACAACTCCCGCTCACTGCTGACATGCGAAAGAATGTGGATCCAGTGTAGACAGATCTTCTCATTTCTCAAAATAAGCCAGAAACCTGGAATTTTATGTAAAATGTTTTGAGTTTAAAAAACTGGCTAAAATCTTTTTGAAACACTGTGCTTGCCAAATACAGCATCTTTGGAGAGCTTCATCCAGTTCACTACCATGCTCTAGCAGATTTTCCTCCCATATCTATTTTCTTGACTCAAATGCCCTCACCTGCAGAGGAGTAACTCATTAAAATATTTGTAACTTAAAGCACATTCAAAAGAGATATGTGATGATGAATCTGAAAGAATAAAGAGATATAGAAAAAGGACAGGAATGTTTCCTGAAAAAGGTATACTCTCACGGATTTATCTAATGTAGATTTTGCATTCCTATGACACTACTGACAGAAATGCAGATATTCAATATGAATAGAGTAGTCAACAAAGGAAGATAGAAAGTCAATAGAAAATTAATTCCTGGTCTGTCTAAGGACATTTCAATTTTAAAATAGGTTTAGAATGACATGATGGTATGTGTGTATGTATGTGTGTGTATTTTGTGGGGAGCAGGGAGGTGGGGAATAGTAGATTATGAGTGATACAATTTGTAAAACTTGCTGGTCAGCCCTCTCATTTAAACAAGAAAGGAAATATTACTTGAGTTTTGGGCATGCAGCAAGATATAAAACTTAGAAACTACTCTCCAAATAAAAGCTAAGTATGATAATTAGAACCTACCTTCTATTATTTTTGCTTTGATTTTATGCTGTTAATTGTCTCAATAGTTCTCATTGGAAACTTTTACTCCTCAGCTACATATAAAATATGCTAAGTTTTGTATTTTCTTAAACACTTAAAAGTGTCTGTGTTAAATAGTTATCATGACTCTGTTTCAAATCTGTTTTCCTTCTATGTTACCCCACCCTCTAATACCACATATATGCACCCTCTTGTTTGTTTTTTTATAATCCTGTCTGGAAACATTTACTGAAATGATCCTTTTTAAACAAAATATGCAGATCTGATAAAAGGAGTCATGTTTCCCACTCCTTTTCAAAGAACTCATATAAAAGTATAAATTATAATTTATAACCACGGAAAGGGGGGATCTAATTATATTCTGACCTTTTATGGCATTTAGACTGCCTTTTGATCTCAATTTCCAGTAAAAAAAAAAAAGCAAGAACTCTTTTATGCCATTTTTAAGAGAGTGAAAATCTGTTACAAAAATGAGAAAGTGCCAATGTTAGAAAATTAATGAATTAAACAATTTCTTAAGGATGTATTTTTAATTTTATCATCATCTCTACTACCGCTAACCACAGTCATTTTTAAGAGACAGATTGCTACCACCTTATATTATGGTTTAATTTTCAAGCCACAAAGTTAATCTAAAGTTTAACAGTGAATTCTGAGGTTCACTATAAGTAGATATAGTAAGATAGGTCATGGGTCTGCCTGCAGTTACCTTACTGTAACCAGTTTCAGTGTGAAATTATATTATAGTAAGATAACCAGTTTCATAGTGAAAATAGTAATGTAACAAAACAGGATACTACAAAAGGATCCCGAACAAGGGTTCTTAATTCTGAGTCTCTGTTTTCCTTAGATGTGTTTTACATTAGAGATTCAAATTCACAGTACTATATCCCAGATATTGTCTTAGATATTGGAAATTGAGAGATGGATAAGACCAGGTGTTACAAAGTCAAAAATTTAAAGAAGCTTAGCAGGTAACTATAAATAATTGATGTGGAAAAAGTATAGAATATGATTGAATTTGGTCTATATTTGTTTCTCCTTAATTTTGACAAATACATGAGAGAATATGGAAATATATTTCTCTACTAAACAAGTGAACATAATAATTGCATTATGAATACCAAATAGTCTCTGCCTCTCTCAGGGATTTACTTAGTAGTGAAGGCAGCTGTGGGGGATTGGAGGGAACATGCTTCCTCTATAGGGATAACTCTCACTCAGCTCCAGTTGATGATTGCCAGGTAAAATTTCAGGCTGCTCAATGCCAGCTGTCCTAAGTATTTTAAGAGAACCAGGAAACCCAATCTTGATGTGAAACTCTTGCTTTTTCCTTGTAGAATCTAAACTGTCTGGGCCAAACAGAACAAAGTTTTTGGTCACGGCCTGTGGGAGGCAAATGAACAGCCACAAAAGATCTACATTAGACTCTTCAATCCCTCAGCCTTCTGTACCTCCCTAATCAAAGTGTGGTCTTTTGACCAGAGGCATGGGCATCACCTGAGAGCTTGTTAAAAATATCGAATCTCAGATCCTGCCCCAGACCTGGTGAAACACAATCTGCATTTGAACAAGCCTGCAGATGATTTGTAGTCTCATAATATATTTGACAAGCACCGGTCTAGGAAGGCATCTAGAAGAACAAATTGATTTTTCTCCAAAGACCATGACTTTTGAATCCTCCCTGGTGTTTTCTCTTGTGATTTCCCACGTCCACTGTTGATTATTTCATGGATACTTGGTCTGTTTTCGAAATCAGCAAATCTTAATTCTCATGACAGTAAATCTTTGGTACCTGCTACCAGCAGTTTCAGTAAATGGTTAGTGCACACTAGCACACACATCATATGCTTCCTTTCATGTGATAGGTTTGAATATTGACTGGCATTTTCTTTGTAATCCTAGAACTCTGACCCCATTCTCTTTTGCACTTTCACCTCATCTCTGCTTTTTGATATTTCCTATATCCATTAATAAAGAAGTCTTTTCCTTGCCAGGCCTTGGTTATACTTCTGTTGGCTTCAGTTTGAAGTTACTTCATCACAGCAATTTCAACTGCAAGCTGGTAGGCTGTCCCAGGCTTCATCCTCATCTGGCTCCTATAGCTCCCTCTTTGACTTTGTTTTCCCTATGAGCTGTACCTATAACCTCTATTGGCCAATCCCGGCTCTTAGGTTGTCCATTTTTTTTTCCTTTTAGGGGTGGGGATTGTTGGCAGATGTCTTTGGGGGTATATACATGTGTTATATGTCTTTATTCATTGGCATGCTTGCTACCCAAAGCATTGTGAGAATTGCTACCATGCTAAAGAAGCCTCAAGAGACTGTATCTTTGTATTTACCATGAATTCTACTCTTGTTAAACGCAACTTCCACTCTCATATTCTTTTGTTTCTTCACAGCTCTGCCTCCAAGTGGTTGGCCTTCCAGCTACACTCACACTGGATGGCTTTAGGTCACCAGGAGTTTTCCTTCTAGGCACCTACATTTGTTTGATGATTTGCTGCTTTTGTTATTTATATTCCATTTGTTTCTTAGAACCATTACAAATTATATATTTGTATTCACATTTTATAGAAGAAAATGAGATAATTATGGAAATTACTTGCCTAGACTCATATCACATACACTTGACCAAACACTGGATTTTTGACATTTGGTATTTTTATGCTATATCATGATTTCTTTCCCAAGCATGAGAAAGCCTCTTATAATTCATTTGCATTTCATTTCATTTTAAATATCATCAAACTTGTCAAATAAGTTTTTATCATAGACTTAAGCATATTTAAAACATATTTCAAATTGGCAAAAATGTAATATATAATACATGATCCTACTATGTTTGCAATAAGAGAAAATAAATTTTGGAGAGAATATATAAATGCAAGAAATTGAAATAAGGTATTTAACATTTTTCAGAAAAAAATAGATAACCTCGATGAAGATGTAGGTCATTTTAGGTAAATAATTGAAATGATAAGAGTGTGCTTTTTCATTGAGCAATTATTGACTGTGTCTCTTCAGTATTAATCTCTGTCTTAGGATCAGTGGAGGATGACCAACATAGGCCTCCTGATATCATGGGTTGAGGAACACAGACAAAATCAACTTAATTTCCTATCAGAATGGTTGTCTGTTCTGCAAGTAAAAATCACTATAATTTTCTAAAAGATGGACAAATATAGATTATCTTACTATAGCTTTCAAGACTTTCAACTCATTATATAAGAAATACATTTCGTAAGGCTAAAGCTGCCATCGTGATTCTTCTGATGAATCTGAGCAAAGTAAATTGAAAACTTTCTGGAAAGGATTCACCATTATAGACGTCAAAGAACATTTGCGATTCATGGAAGGACATCAAAATGTTAATATTAACAGGAGTTTGAAAGAAGTTGTTTCTAACTCTTATGGATGACTTGGAGGGCCTCAAGACTCACCGTGGGAAGTAACTGCAGATGTGGTAAGAATAGCAAAAGAACAAGAGAACTGAAATCAGAAGTGGAGTCTAAAGATTTAACTGACTTGCTACAACCTCATGATAAAACTTGAACAGATGAAAAGTTGCTTCTTATGGAAAAGCAAAGAAAGTGGTGTCTATTCTTGAGATAGAATCTACTCTGGGTGAAGATGCTGTAAACGTTGAAATGACAAAAAGGATTTACAATATTACATAACTTAGTTGATAAAGCAACAGCTTTAATCAACTTAATTTCTGTTAGTAATACATATTTCTTTTTTCTTCAATGTGCTAGTAGTTTATTTATTAATAATTTTAATTTTAGATTCAGGAGGTACATGTGTACGCTTGTTACATGAGTATATTGTGTGAGGCTGAGGTTTGGGTCACCAATGATCCTGTCACCCAGACAGTGATAATAGTATCCAATAGGTAATTTTTCAACCCTTGCTCCTGTCCCTCCCTCTTCTCTCTTGTGATACTCAGTGTCATTGTTCACATCTTTATATCCATGTGTACTCAGTGCTTAGCTCTCACTTATAAGTGAGGACATGCAGTCTTCTTTTGTTCCTGCATTAATTCATTTAGGATAATGGCCTCCAGCTGCATCCATGTTACTATGAAGTACATGATTTCATTTTTTTAATAGCTGCATAGTAGTCCATGGTGTGTGTGTGTGTGTGTGCGTGTGTGCATGTGTGTATGTGTATGTTACACTTTCTCTATTCAGTCTACCATTTATGGGCTTCTAGGCTGATTCCATGTCTGTTATTGTGAATACTGCTGCGATGAACATACAAGAGCATATGTCATTCAGTTGAATAATGTCTGTTCCTTTGATTATATAACCAGTAATGAGATTGCTGGGTCAAATGATAGCTGTTTTAAGTTCTTTGAGAAATCTCCAAACTGCTTTCCACAGTGGCTGAACTAATTTATATTACCACCAACAGTGTATAAGCATTCCCTTTTCTCTGCAGCCTTGCCAGCATCTGTTGTTTGCAGACTTTTTCATAATAGCCATTTTGACTGGTTTGAGATGGTATCTTATAGTGGCTTTGATTTGCATGTCTCTGTTGATTAGTGATGTGGAACATTTTTTCATGTTCGTTGGCCCCTTGTATGTCCTCTTTTGCAAAGTATCTGTTAATGTCCTTTGCCACTTTTTAATGAGGTTATTTCTTGTTTGCTTTGATTTGTTTAAGTTCCTTATAGACTCCGGAAATTAGACCTTTGTTGGATGCACAGTTTGAGAATATTTTCTCCCATTCTATAGATTGTCTGTTTACTCTAGATAGTTTCTTTTGTTGTGCAGAATCTCTTTAGTTTAATTGGGTCCTACTTGTCAATTTTTGTTTTTGTTCCAATTTCTTTTGAGGACTTAGTCAATAAATTATTTCCCATGTCAAAAATTGTATTTTCTAGATTTTCTTCTAGGATTCTTATAGTTTGAGTTCTTACATTTATATCTTAATCCACCTTAAGTTAATTTTTGTGTATGATGAAAGGTAGGGTTCCAGGCTGGGTGTGGCAGCTCACGCCTGTAATCCCAGCATTTTGGGAGGCTTAGGTGGGTGAATCATCTGAGGTCAGGAGTTTGAGACCAAACTGGCCAATCTCTGGGTTTCACCATGTTGGCCAGTTTAGCCATCATTCAAATCTAATCTCTACTAAAAATGTAAAACTTAGCCAGGCCTGATGGTAGATTCCTGTAATCCCGGCCAACATGGTGAAAGCTTGGCCAACATGGTGAAACCCAATCTCTACTAAAAATGTAAAAATTAGCCAAGCGTGGTGGCAGGTACCTGTAATCCTGGTCACTTGGGAGGCTGAGGTGTGAGAATCATTTGAACCCAGGAGGTGGTGATTGTAGTGAGCTCACATCACAGCACCACCAGCCTAGGCAACAGAGTCAGGCTTTGTCTCAAAAAAGAAAAGAAAAGTGGGGATCCAATTTTATTCTACTTCATATGGTGTGTGGCTGCCTGTTGATACCAGTCTCAGCTGAGCTATGTTGGCTCCTCCAAGAGGAGGCACTCTTCCTCATTAGTTTCTGTTTGGAGTCCCTGAGTTTGCTTGAATATGCAGCTCTGAGATGCCCCAGTACTGTCTTTCTGAGTAACATGTTAGGGGTGTCCACCATATGTATATGCTTAATGGTAGTTGGGGAAGAAGATATAGGAATTTAATAAATAGTTTCATCAAAATTGTGTCTACCTTTGTCCTCTGAAACTAGTGATTTATATTCATAATTTTTATATCTGACATTAAATTTTAATTGTAGTATGCTGTTTTCAAAAATTATCTCCTGAAACTTTAGTTGACAAGTTATTTTATTGGTAGTGGGGCATCTCTTAATTATTTCTCTTACTTAATCATCTCTAATCAGGATGCTACTTTACCTGAAATTGGTTTATACACTCATTGTTTTCACTTTTTGAATTGTTCAGTTCCATCAAAGCAGGGGTTTGACTGGCTCACCAGCCATTTCATAGAATGAACTATTTTGTTTTTTCATGTTGTGTGTACAGAACACAGTGTTGAAACTGAGCCTATAAAATATGCAGTAATGATTATCCCAAAAGGTAGGTGGTCATGAAACCCAAGCTAACAGGGAACAGAAAGACACAGCAGTATTTATTAAATTTATTTCAGAACTACTGCCAGATTCACTTTAATTCTATCCCATCTTATTTTGGGCTTAAGATCAAAAGTTGTTTTCATGACTTTTTCATTCCACTTATGTCTACTCTAATTTTTCTTCTGCACTTTATCTGTGTAAGAGTTGGTGTTTGCCTTCTGCAGTGCTGGTCATGCCATATGGTTGCTTTAATTTAAGCAAGTTCCTTATTTTTAAAAATACTAAGAAAGAGATCTGAAATGAGTATGCATTTAATGCAGAAATCAGTTATTCTTGTGCTTACTACTTTGTGATAGAGAAGTCAGTATATTCTCCCCATAGTCTCCAAATGCCTTTGAATACATCTCAAATTATTTCATTAAAAGCTCACCTTTCGACATGCAAAAATGGTATGGATGTCTGCAGGGATCTGGTGCTTTTCTAATACCAAAATCTTGGATTTTGAGATTCGAGATGAATGGATGTATTACAATTTATAGAAATTACTTTAGAGGAAACACAAAACATATTGCTTCTGTATTTATTACTAGTAGTATTCAAGTAGAAAACATGTTTTTTCTTTCCTATGCGTTCTTTATATCATTAGTGATTTATTTTGTTTGAAAGGAATTATTTTTAGATTTTAGATCATTAAATTACTCTATTTATAGGGAAGAATACTATAAAATTTTAAAAGTAGAGAAGTCCTTCAAAATACATTAGTCCAATGACCCTCACTTTTAGGTCTTTCAGAACCTAGGGACCTTGTGTGATTTGTCCAAGAGTATGGGTAATTGGCGCCATAACTTCCTGTATTTGTTTTTCCTTTTTCACATTTACTTTCAGATATATTCAGTTTATATTTTCTTTCTATATATTAAGTTATATATTTATATCCACTGTATTTTGTGTTCAAATTTAATGCATTTCTCACTCTTGGAAGTTTTTGGAATAAATGACAATACAACCCAGAATCCAGAAATAGTATGTCTAGCTTTCATAATAGTAATTATCTTATTGTTTTATAAAACATATTAAATATGGCTGACCAGACCCCATAAAAATATGAGCACAAAAATTACCACCGTAATTTACTTTTGTACATTGAGTACAGTGGAAACATTTTGAGCTAACTACAACATTTACATTGCTGTTAACTACTGGACATGACATGGTAGCCTGCCATCTCCCATCACTTCTGTGAGTACTGTTCCCACGATCTACTGAGTAGTTAACTGTCACTAGACCTTGCTCCCTCTGGTCACTTCTGATTAGATAAATGGTGAACTCTGATTCAAGCTATGCCAATTCTATTTTTTCTCCTTGAAAATTGTGGAGCAGGCAGGAAAGGTAGGTAGCTGCTGGCACTGGATTGATTAACTCAGAAATATCAGAACTGAACTTGCCACAAACTTGCAAAGAAAACCAGTTTACTCACAATGAGAGAAGAATAAAGCAGGCATAAAATACATTAGAGATAAACATACACACACACACACACACACACACACACACATACACACACGAAGAAAAATGAGAGAAAGCAAGCAAGCTTTTGTTTCTCAATGCTTTCCAATTAATTTCCAATAAACTGCTTATTGGAAAGGTCCAGCAGTCCACCCTTGGGGAAGACAAACCTCTGAATCTTTATGATAAATTTCATTTTTGCCTAAATTTTCTTTGCATGAGTTTATATTTATTGCAATCAGTGTAAAAAAAACTCTGTATTTTGTATTCGAATGATACATTGAGACAATCATTAATACTTCCAGTAAAGAAAAAAAATACTGGTGGGAATGGACTAGGTTTGAGGGATTAGAAAATAATCTCCAGCTATTTTAGCAAACTATTTAAACTCTGACTGAGCCACACAACCTGAGTTGAAATCTCAGTGGCACCAGATACTAGGCATGTGATTTGGACAGGTTTCTTGATCACTCATCCTTAGTAAAATGGAAATAATAATAGTACCCGCCTTACAGGGATGTTATGATAACTTAATGATTTAATTCATATTAAGGTTCAGATAAATGTCTGGCACATAGTACATCTGTGAAAGTGTTAACTATTGAACTACTAACATTTTTATTGACGAGGAGTAAAACTGCTAACCCTATATAATTTTGAAGAAAATAAATATTTCACCTACATTAAATATTTCAGTTGCCAACTTCTGTCATTACTTGGTAGTTACATCTTTTTTTTTTTTTTTTTTTTTTTACTTCTTTGCCACCATCCTGATCTATCTATATGATTTCAGCGCCCTTCAAGCAGCCCTCCCAGACTCCATTATCTCTACTTTCTAAGAAGCTACCATGATTGTCACTCATCCATCAAAAACTCTAAAAGCCAATTTCAAATCTGACATCCTCTGTCCAGCTTGAGTTTCCTGTGTGACAGTCTCATGCTAGCTATTCAGTAAACAAAGGTAAATCACAGTCTCTTACATCATGTAGTTTCAGGGTGGTGGTGAAAGCACAGACACGCTATACACTGGCATGTACACAGTGAGAAGTGCTTCCATGTACAAGCACAGGCATGTAAACAGTATAGATAAGCTAGGAAGAGATCACAGAAATAAGATGCTTAATTTGGGAGAAGTGCTCAGTAGTCACAAAAATCTTCCCTCAGAAGATCTGACTTAAGGAATGAATTGAAACTTGCTAGCTGACCAAAAATTTAAAGGGGCATTCAGGTTTGAAGGAACAGCATGCACAAAGGCCTGGCATCAGGAGAGATGATAGGTCATTCATGTAACATGTATGTATTCCCAAGTCTGTGTCTTTGCCAATTTTATTTGTCTATGTGGAAAGCCCTTCCTCATCGTCTTTCTACAGGTTGAACTTTGGTCGAAGGGGTTTCTAGTTGTCACCGGATGAGAGTTTTTGGTAACCTTGTCATGTCTCAATATCAAGCTCAATTTCATCTCCTCTATAAAATTTACCCACTTCAGACTTTCCGATTCTTTCCTTTTAATAATTAAACAGGAGTCACTAGTTATCTCTATCATATAAATGGAAAAATGCATGAATACTCTTAGGGCAGTGATGTGTCATTTCAACCATTAACTTTAGACTAACTAAGTAGCAACATGTTTGTTGAAAGAGAAAAGACTTTTATACAATCTTCAATATTTTATTTATCTGTTTTATATGTAGGAGTCCTCATAACAACACTTTAGAAGAGATATCATTATACCTGATTTTTAGTTAAGAAAACTAAGACTCCAGTGCCATTTCCTAAGTCTAAACACCTAAGAGCAAGGTAATTTATCAGTATGTTGCATACATGCATGATACTGAGCCAGTGAACAGGCTTAATAAATGTTAATTGTCTCTACTATTTCTTGTCTATATAGCATTACATGTGTATCACATACTTGTAAGAATGTGTGGATGTTTATGAACTTTTCATTCTCAGCATAAATGGCTGAATAAAGTTGGTGGCCTGTGTATTAAACACAAAGTGACTGCCACATAATTTTCTTCCATAATATTTTTGAAAGCTGGAACTAAACCACTCCCATGTAGAAACTATAGCGTTGTGGTTTACAGTGGTTTTTAGCATATTTTCTTATATTTTATTATTTTAAATCATAATGAGCTGTTGCATGTAAGTAGCAATCACAAATTATATGTTTATTTGTCAGCAGGATGTTCCAAAACAACTTATATTCAAAATTGCTTGTTTTCACATAGACTACTAATTACATATTGGAAAATAAACATAAATATTAAACTCCTTATATTGTAAATATATTATGAAGCCAAAAACACATGCCTCAAGAAAGTATTGGAGCTGACATATGGTTTATAACTTCTTATGGACCAAATATATTGTGTTTCATTGAAAAGCTTAGAAGTCTTTTATTCACTTATTTAAGGAATATAAAATGGTTTCCAAATGGGCATCACTTACCAAACTGCACATAAATGTGTTTTCTGGAAGGAGAAAAAACAATGATATGAATATTTTTAAGAGAAGATGAAACAATTTAAAAAGAATATATTCCTATTATTCTTAGGTTCTGATGTCTAGTTTTTTATGATTGTATTGATTTTATTATATAGTAATGTTTGAATTTTCTATTTTTTTTCTAAAAATACCATGCATAGAAAAGCACACTGCTTTCTTTGATAACTGGCTTGGAGATCATTAAAATATCTGATTAATGAGTCGTTTTTTTTGATTGCTTTACTGTTCTCAATATGTCAGAAAAACATTCATCATACCCTTTTGAGAAATTTTTCTGCTTTGCATAATTTATAGATAAGGTTGTTCCTTCTCTATAGTAATGGTGCTTAATTTTTTCCTATGAAAATAGATTGGATAGTTGTATTTAAATAATTTAAAAGTTTATGTAGTTTAATTAAAATGAAGCCATACATTTTGTCATTCAGTAAAAATAACATAGATGTGGAAGTAGGCAAACTGGATCCAAATCATGATTCTTTCATTTGTTGTTTGACCCTGCTCATGCTACTGAATTGCTCTCAGCCCCAGTTTCTTCATCTGTACAGTGGAGATAATAATGTTTGCTGGTAGTTTTATGGAAGGATTAAATTAGATACTGAATATAAAGCCCCTTACATATGTCCTAGGTTTTACAAATGCTCAAAATATGGCTACTATTATTGTTAGATATATATTTTTGGGTATAGAATTTTATGATAATTTGATAATTAAAGATGATAATCTTTTAAACAGGAAATAGAAGTCACTATCTGTATTTTAACATATATAGTAAAACATTCAGGAACGTTTTTCTTCTCTGATCTTACTAAAACATCAGTTCAATTTGGGGAGAGCGTTTTCTATCCAGGTAACAACTGTTCCACCTTGATCAAGGTTGATCATAGTGAATGTTGATAGGAAGCAGAAGCATAAGAAATGCCAATTCAAAACCTTTAATTACAAAAAAAAAGGAAGAAAGAAAAGAGAAGAAACAATATGTTTTTAGAAAATTGTGGCATTACATCCTGGTGCCACATGGAAAAAAAGGCAGATTAGCTTGTTGATTATCTTTTAGGTAGAACTAGTTCTTTACTAAAATATTAGCTGATGCAACATACTTTTGCCTTTTAAAATAAGCTACTGGATGAAGTTCAGCCACCTTTTGAATACATTGCCCATTATCTTATAAGATCCAATGGAAATGGAGAATTTCTTTTGTGACCTACTTATACAAATGCTTCTTCATGAATGCTTTATATGAAGTGTAGTAATATTGTCAATTTTTTTTTAGACAAAGTCTTACTGTGTCACTCAGGCTGGAGTACAGTGACACAATCTCTCAGCTCACTGCAATCTCCACCTCCTGGGGTTCAAGTGATTCTCCTGCCTCAGCTTCCTGAGTAGCTGGGACTACAGGTGCCCACCACCATGCCTGGCTAATTTTTGTATTTTTAGTAGAGACAGGGTATCACCATATTGGCCAGGCTGGTCTCAAACTCCTGACCTTGTGATCTGCCTGACTCAGCCTCTCAAAGTGCTGGGATTACAGGTGTTAGCCACTGCACTGAGCCAATACTGTCAATTTTTATGACTATTAAAGATTTTATTGAAATAATTAGACTAGCATGAGAGTCTATAGTTAGAATATAAAATCTTAACGGTATCACAATTGATGCACACAAAATGAATGTCTAAAAATGCATTTCACATACATTTTTCATGGTGGAATAGATACCTTTAGAGAACTAAGATGTGTCATTATATATACACAATCATTTAAATGTCTGTGTTGTCATATATGAGACATCTTTGCATGTTCCTAATATTCTGATGTTAAGGTTCTTAACAGAATAGCACTATTTACTCTTAATGCATACTTAAAATATGTCTTGTAGGGTGTTTAATTAGACAGGAAATTGGGGTATTTTTATGTCTATTATTTTGTTTTACATTGTTATAAAGGATTACTTGAGACTGGGTAATTTATAAAGAAAAGAGGTTTATTTTGGCTCACTGTGAGGTAGACTATACAAGAAGCACAGTGCCAGCATCTGCTTCTGTTGAGGGCCTCAGGAAACTTCCAATCATGGTGGAAGGTGAAGGGGGAGTATGCAGGTCACATGATTAAAGAAGGAGCAAGAGAGAGAGGGGAGGAAGTGTCAGACTCTTTAAGCAACCAATTCTTCCATGAACTAACAAAGTTAGAATCCACTCATTACCATAGGGAGGGCACCAGGCTGTTCAGTAGGGATCTGCCACCATGACACCAACACTTCCAACTAGGCCCTACTTCCAGTATTGGGGATCACATTTCAACATAAGATTTGGAGGGTACAAACCCTTATGTTTAATAGATTGCTGAAAAGGTATCATTATTTAAATGATCTTTTGCCTGTGTCTGAGTTGATCTTTGACCTGAACTTCAGCAATTGACTAGTGTCTGGCCACCAGAAGCATTCCTTATCTCTGAGCAGCTGCATTTCCAACAACTCACTCTGTACCTAAGACTGGTGACAAGGAAAGCCCAGGCATCCAAACAAGTCAGCCTTTAAAATAAAATAGGACTGAAAGCATACAGACTGCACCTTATATTCTATGTTCAGGAGATTCACTTAGAAACAGAGAAATAATGTACCCCCTAATAGGTTGGGGGTGTGCTGCCAAAATAATTTTGCTTGAAAGCTGAAGCATGAAAGAAAAGAAGTGAAATAATAACCTAAAACATGAAGGTAGTGTGAGATACTGAAGTAGTTTAGATATTAAGCAGTAGAGGGAAAACTTTTAAAACTTTTGTATTTGGGAGAGAAGTGAATGACCATCTTTTTATACCTCAACCAGCCAGTATGGTACTGTACCCAGGAAATACTATGTGTACGATAGAGATCATGTGTGAATGGAAGAATGAATAAATACCCTTAGGGCAGTGCTGTGCCATTTCAACCCAACATTACCTTTAGAATAACTAAGTAGCAGTGTATTTGGAGAGGGAGTAAAAAGCTAACTCCAGGTAAAAAGTGATCAAATGCTTCTGGACTTTTTGATAAAAAGGCAGCCAGAAACAGATGATCTGTTCTAGTGTTTGAGAATTCCAGAATTCCCTTAAAGAACTGGATTAGAATCTGTCATTAACAAAATTGATCTAACCTGTTGGCCAGTAAAAGGATAAAACTTTTCCACTAGTTACATTTATAATGCAGTTGATCCATTATGCCAGAAATGTTCAAGGTTTTCAATCTCAATCTTATATCTGTGCTTCTGTTAAAAAGATCAACTAATAAGTGCACATAACAGAGTATTTTGATTTATTGTCAATGCAAGAATCAGAATTGCATCCTATGCTGGACTTTTCCCGCAACATCTTGGCAAATGATAGTCTATTCTATATGCAAAAACACCAATCATTCTGCCAATGCTTCTTTAATTTTTTAACTTAAAAATATCTTCAAATGGGTTGAGTGAAAAATTACTCATAAGAATTTACCAAAACTCAGTCTTCTGAACTTGAAAACATGTAATTGAAGCATGAATTATTTATAGTACCCTATGTGAATTTTGTATTCTATGACCAAATGTGTTTATTTTAGTACAAAATTAATGGTTTAAATCATTTGTCATTAAAGTAATTTTCAAGCAAGTTGGGCCATGCTAATTAGAAAGATTCTTATACCACTGATCACATATTTTTTAACTCCAGGGTGTTCATACCCCAGTTTCAGAAACACAGTCTTTATTATCAAACAGTTCTATGCTTAACTCAAGCCTTTGCCTCACGTTTGCTTTGTCATTCTAGAAAAGTAGCTTATCCTTAGCAAGATTTGTTTTTCACTAAGTTAAAAAAAAATGATACCTCCTCCATTGAGTTCATGGCAAGCATTCCTTGAAGCAAGGTAATGTAAATTTCCTGGAATATAATACTGTTTAGGGTTCAATTGTGCCCACCAAAAAAGATGTGTTGAAGTTCTAACCCCACCACCACCTGTGAATGTGACCTTATTGGGAAATGGTTTTTTGCAGATGTATTTAAAGATCATACAAAATTAGAGTGAACTACAGTCCAATGACTATTGTCCTCATGAGAAGAGAGAAGTTTGGGCGTATACATACAAGGAACATGACAAGTAATTATCGAGGCAGAGAATGAAGTCATGTGTCTACAAGCCAAGAAATGCCTAATAATATGACTGCAAAATATGGTGTTCCTTTGAATTGACATGTTCCCAGTGAACAAGGTCTGGCTGGTAAAATTATCTTTTAATTTGAAAATGCTCACACATGAATTACTCAGTAATTTACAATAGATTATTTCCATATATTAACATCAAGATAGTGATCTACATATACACATTTGTCCCACTTTTAAAAATTGGAACAATCTCTACTTTTAAAACATACTATTGTTATAGTAGTAGTGTTATCTTTGTAGTTTTGTTTTGATTTGGGGGGGGGTTGTTTTGTTTTTTGAGATGGAGTTTTGCTCTTGTTGCCTGGTCTGCAGTGCAATGGTGCCATCTCAGCTCACTGCACCCTCTGCCTCCCGGGTTCAAGCATTTCTCCTGCCTCAGCCTCCTAAGTAGCTAGGATTACAAAATTAATTTTGTATTTTTAGTAGAGATGTGGCTTCACCATATTGATCAGGCTGGTCTCAAACTCCTAATCTCAAGTGATCTACCTGCATCGGCCTCCCAAAGTGCTGGGATTACAGGTGTGAGCAACCTTGCCCGGCCATCTTTGTAGTTTTTAAAACATGCATTTTTCAAGAACAAAGAAATAGATAATAGTACATTTAAAGTGTTTTCAGAATTATTTTTATTGTCTTTTATCTTCATTTATTTCAATGACCCTTAATAATTTTCAGTTTTATGTTACTAGCTACATTTGAGACACAGTTTTGTTTGAGGTAGTTTCCAAAGTCAATTTGTGATGTGAAAAAAATGCATGGTGAAGAAATCCTTAACATAGCATACTTGGCCCCAAAACATGGTCTATATGGTTTTATGTTACATGTACACATACTTTTACTTCATAGCTCATGTACACAGCAATTCTTTTGCTAAGATGAAAGTCACTTGGCTAGACTGAAAGAAGGAATAATGCCAAGTACATGGTTAAATATTAGATAAATGTTAGCTATGATCATATAATACCTTTATTCTTATTATAAAAATATATTAAACTTATAGTAGTTTATAAAATAGAGTCAATATTAGACACTGTTCAGATTTTCTATTCTATAATCTAATCATCAGAACTAACATTTATCTGATATTTAACCATGTACTAAGTAGGCATTATTCTTTTTCTTTTTTTCTTTTTTTTTGATACAGAGTCTCACTCTTTCACCCAGGCTGGAGTACAGTGGTCCGATCTCAACTCACTGCAACCTCCCATATTAGGTATTACTCTAAGAGTTGTATACATACTGTATTAACATATTTTGATTTTTTTAAGTCATTCAGGATAATTGAACCTGGAGAAGTTATGGTTTCTTGGAAGATTGAACCCAGAATTCAGGGAGTGTGTGTGAGAATGATACAAACTCTGCTGTACTATCCTTGGTTGAGAGGCTGGAAGCAAAATAGGAGTTGAGTGTTTTTACAGTCTCTCACTTAAGCTCTATCTTCACAATATAACTAATTAAAATGTTTACATAATTCTTAGCTTGTGCTAAGCTTCAGACAGAGGATTTTAAAAGTATGTTTCCTTAGTTGTGTTTCCCCTCTTTCTGATGATTGTACTTGATACTTTT
The DNA here is from genome assembly GCA_963573385.1 of Cacajao melanocephalus. Classification (NCBI taxonomy): domain Eukaryota; kingdom Metazoa; phylum Chordata; class Mammalia; order Primates; family Pitheciidae; genus Cacajao; species Cacajao melanocephalus. Next base: position 131,152 of record CAUYLG010034428.1, on the reverse strand, counting down.
TCAGTCTGATCTGGATTTAGAATTTCTCATGCAAGTTTTTTAAAGCACTGTGATGAGTGTAAAATACAGATTCATTGAATGGTGGTGTCTTTTTTTTCTTTATTCTTTGTGGATCTTATTCATATTCAGAGCAGAAGTTCCCCTTCACCTCTTAGCCATGACATTTTAAGGAAGCCAAGCAGAGGTTTTATGACACGCTCTGCTTTTAATTGAATGAAAATTTCAGCAGATGTTTAGCTGGTTAATGCGTCCCATAAATTCCTATTTTGTATCAATGCCAATTTTTAAACTGCTTTAAGAGAGAATCATCTTACAATCTCTTTTGCAGACTAATACTATTGGTCTTATTGGCACATAAAGAGATCATGCCTTTGATTCACTGTCACAAGCTTCATTCATTTATTCACACATCAAGCAGTCCATCAGTCAATCATTTGAGAATGTGCAAGATGTGTTTTGGAGCTACCCAGATGATTTATACTGTTTGTGCTTCAGCTGGCCTCTGAGTTTAGCAGTTACTTTGATATCTTAGTGAGGGGTGCTCTCTAGTGTCTTCCTGCAGATGTTTCCTTGTCATGAAATGGCAAGATAAATGATTTTGCTTTTATCTAAAAATCACATTTGAAGGGCAACATTTTGTTTTGGGGATTCCATTAAAATAAATTATGGTCACAGGCATGAATTAAATTCCCTGCAAGGATTTGCTAGTGCTCTTTGGGATAACCTATACTTTTTGCCTTTTCCCCCCTTGCATGATTATGGAGTGACAATACGTGTGGTTTTGTCTAGTCTATTGGTTTTTGTCTAGTCTACTGTGAAGTAAAGTTAATATTGAATAGTTTATGAAAACAAATTTTCAGATTTCTGTTTTGATCTTGTAAACAGATATCTTAAGCTCAAAACAATAAACACAAACCTTTTGCCAGGTTAAGAAATGCATAGATTCTTTGTCTTTTTTTTGTAAAATGACCTTTTTTTTTCAGTTTTATGTCTAATGCCTGTTTCAGTATGCATATTATTTACAAAATAAATCACTTAAATGTCTTTAAAAAATCCAGGCCATTGCAGCTCCATTAATTTCTGAAGATCTTTTTGTTTAGTTACAAAATATATATTTAAGTGATATGTTGCATTTTTTGGATTCCAGTTGTCAGATCCCTGAAAACACACTAACAACATCTGAATGTCTTCCTTCATGCCTTATAATCTTCTCTTCCTTCTCTGCAAAAATTTCTCCACCCTGTATTTACTTCCTGACCAGCTGTACATTTTCTTTGGCTTTTGCCTCCTCCCAGATTCAAGTGGCCTAATTTTAGAGTGTAATTAATTTTTATTTTTTAATACAATAGTGGACAAATCACAAATTTCACTTTACATGCTATGCAAGAGAATGCATCAGTAGTCATTGCGTGAATTATTACATTAAACCTAACATTTATATAGTGGTAAAAATTCTTCCTGGCATTGCAAAGAGCAGTGGAGTTTGTTTAGGGTTTCTCTGAAACTTCTACTTGTAGGGCCCTCCAGAGATCTGCCAAATAAATAACAGATGTAGAAATTATCAATTATTGTTGAATGTTTGACAAAAATAGACAGGCAAGCCAGGGATTTCCCCCTGGATATCTTCATGTTAAAAGAAAGAAAAGATCTTCTAGCCAGAATCAAGTAATTCATCTAATAGTATATTATTTGCATCTTTTTAATATGATTTTGCTATGTTATACCTGCAAAATTTTGCGGGATGAGGAAGGTACATTTTCTATATACCTGAAGATAGGTATTTTATCTCTAGGAAATAATTAAATTCATGGCATTGTTTTGGTCTCTAGTGGAGCTCGAAAGAGAAAAAAGTTGCAAAATTAGAAATCTCATTGATATGTGTATTCTGTGGCTTCATGAATTCCTCATTCATTCATTTTGTCCCCTCAATGTTTATTGATCATTTCCTGTGATCTAGACCCAGTCCCCACAACTGGCCATAGAGCAGTGAGCAAGACAGCGTGCTGAATGACATGAAGCTTACCTTCCAATGAGATGAGTGAAAGTAATCAGGAGTCAAAGTTATGGTATATCAGGTGATGATAAGCGCTTGAAGAAAATAAAGCAATGTAATTGGTTAGGCAGTGATGGAATTGCAGTGGGAAGAGACAGTTTTATGAAGAAATTTAAGACAGGCCACTCTGAGGTGGTGATATTTTATCAGAGGCATGACTGAAATGAGTAATTAAGCTATTTGGATATTGGTGAAAGAGCATTATGAGTAAAGGGAACAGAGAATGCAAAGCCCTGAAGTTGGACTGGAGTTATATAGGATTTAGATTGCTATATCCTATAATAAAATATAAAAATAAATAATAAAAAAGGAACTATTTTAAATAACGTTTTAAATAATAAAATGGAACTATTTATTATTTGAAAGACATTGGAAAATATGGACAACTGCTCCAATGTTTATTTCAGAGGGGAGGAGAGAACAAATCCAGAAACAGTTTTGAAAGGAAAAACTAAACATAAGCCTCTTTTTGGTTGTACTTTGTGTAGTCCATACCCTTCAACTAAAAGGTATAGAAACAAAGAAGGAATGATTAATCCTACCAAGAAAGGAAAAGATGTAAAGAGACAGTGGAAAGGCAATTAGGTATGTGTCGCAATGTGGGGAGGGCAGTGGCACGTTTTCCGTAGATTTTACTGTATATTTTCAACAAAGCTATAAAACACAAAATCTAAGTAACGTCTTTTTTTCCTGTGGTATTAAAAGGTATCTTAACCTATGAATGGCATTCTACCTATAATACTCAAAGACAAGGCATTTGCCAAGACACTTTTGATTGAATGCACATTTTTCATCAGACTTTGGAGTTGACTCGGAAGAGGTACTGATGTTCATTATGATCAGACGAAAGAAATTAATGAAAATCAAGATGCAAATGTTGATCTCATTTCAATCTTCAGAACACCACTGTTTTATGGTTACAATTAGTGTTAAAAATATAATCTTTTCAGAGTGATGAAGTTTTTAATGTGAAACATTAAAAAAATACCAAATACATAGAAGATAGAATTCAATACCAGGAGACATAAAAACAGAATTCAGTCTCTTCTCTGGCAATATCACATCAATAAGATTTTACTGTTAATTTTGTGTTTAGTCAAATTAGTCTTATAAACATAGTATTATCATAGAAAAATCATGATGAAAAATAAAACTAGCAATTCAAAAATCTGACAGATTATTAAGTTTCTGTAACTTGTATTTCAATATATAAAAGTTTATAATGTGACTGAAATTTATTGTTGGTCTATTCCAAACCAGATGCTATGGAAGAGGTTTGCCTGCATTAGTACTTTAACCTTCATTATAACTAAATGACACATATACTATTATTACCTGTGACTTAATTAACAGATTTGCCCAAATTATAAAGGTATAAATTTCCAGAACCAGGATTGCAGCCTAGATAAGCTGTCTCCAGAGCCCATTCTTTTCATCATTATTTTAAATATTAACTTTAAACTACTATTAATAACCTTTTCAGAACATTTGAAAAAACACATGTAAAAAAGCAAGAAAGGGATGAAATGTGCATCTTTTAAATCATCAGTTTCATTCAGTTATTTATGTATTTTACCAAGGGTTATTTCCCTGCTTAAGATTATATAGCAATATGTCTAATGTGTTGTATGTGTAAAAGTCCTATTTTCTTCTATTCTCTTACTTTAAGTGCCCGAGTATTGCCTGTTGGCCCTCATTTCACTCTCTGACCTTCTCTTGAAAGCTATGTTTTAATTTGCCAATGTGTGCAGCTATGAATGGCACTAATGGAAGGTTGAAAGGCCAGAGTGTTTCTTTTTCTGGTAATGGTGGATTCTTGTTCTTGCTAAAATCTGGATTATTTAAACATCAACTATTTGTTTGTTTGAAGACAAACATTTCAGCCCATAGTCCCAAATTAAATCCTTTCTATTTAAAATACTTTAGAAAGGTTTCTATTTTTTTTACTAGCCCCTGACTCATACAGTGACTTTTTGCATCCAAAGACAGTGACCAAAAGGATCCTTGTAATTGATAACTTCTATTCTTAAAGGTTGAAAATGGAATGGCATTTTTAAAAACTTGAATTCACCTGCACACAATCAGCAGCATTGTTTTCTAGCAGTAGTGTCAACAAACTAAATCCAAATTGAATTAATCAAAGTAAAGTGTTAAGACTTGAGTTTATACCTACAGAACAGTATTTTGGCATCTCTCCTTCCATATGGAATGGTTAGTTGTGATACTACACTCTTCCCTCTCGATGCTAAGGATTCTTGTAGCTGTCATTACTAAAGCTCTTCCTAAATAAAATATATTAAACACTGCTTTTTGACTTTCCTTTCGGACAAGTTTTCATGGTCAGGGCTATTTTATTTTAGGAACTGTATTAGCTTGCGTAATTGCATATACATTCTGTTAGATCTATAGAGAAAACCCACTTGGCTGAGTATTATTATAGCTAACATTAGAGGGACCTTTTTAAATCAGCCAGTCCAAAACTGTTAGCTACTGATTATGTTAGCACATCCATACCTAATAGAGTTACTGGAAAATATATCACGTAGCCTTTGTTAGAATACAAACTCAAAACTTCATGTTTTAAGAGAACAACCATTAATTTAATTTACAATTTTGTGGGTTGTCTACTTGGGCTGAGTTCATAAGGGAAGTTCATCTCTGCTCTGCAGGCTCATTCAAGTTTGTGGTCAGCTTCCAGTCAGCTAGGTGATAGTTTCTGGGGGTCATATGGCTCTCAGCAAGTTGGTTTATGATGGTCTCATTTGGTACAATTGGAATGACTGGAGCTTCCCTCCCATGGTCATCATCCAGTAGGATATCTCAGATTTGTTCACATGTCAGCTCAGAGTTCCAAGAGCAGCAAGTAGGCAAAAGCCATGTACAAATAATTTTCCAGGGTCTGCTTGTGTCATGCTTGCTAAAGTTACACTGGGCAAAGCCAGCCAAATGACCAACCCAAATTCAAGATTGGAGAAATAGACTCCATATCATTATAAGAAGAAATAGTTTATATCATTATAGGAAGGGTAGACTGTGTGACCGTTATTAAAATCCACAGAGAATATAAACAATGGGCAAGGAGAAAGAATGAACCAGAGAGCTAAATTTGAAGGGACCATATGAGAAAAAATACTTTCAAAGACAACAAGACAGAGGAAGCATTCGAAACATTATTTTAGGCTTGGGATGGGTACAAATGCCACAGAAAGAGAACAAACATAACAAATACTTTATGTATATGAGCAGAGAAATGGATGCTTTGAGAGCAGGCACTTAAGAATTAATCTCAAGTAAAGATCAAAGTGTGGTCAAGTATTTCTTTGCTTTGTTAAATCTTGACATGGTGTCCATGTGAATTACCATATTAGTCCCACCAAATGAAGGAAACCTACATAAACTGATATATTTAGAGCTTCCTTATCAGAAGTCTCAATTGTATGTTACTACATTCTTATGCTGGAATGTAAGAGTTGGGTATCCAGCTTAACTTCTGAAAATGCTCAGACAGTAACCATTGCTACTCTGTATCTGCGGACATGGGAATAGTAAGGAAGACACCATGTCACATTAAGCTATTTTCTTTGATATTTGTGTACTTTTTAATCCCCCATTTTACTAAAATACATATGTAAGAAAAGTATTCCAAAGTCTGTAATTTAGCTTATTTCTTAACCTCAAATATGTTACCTAGCAACCATTGAAGGACATCTTTATATCTTTCAAGGCAAAACACTTCATATTAATTTAGCAAACATCTGTTTTCTTATGAGAATAGGACTGCTTTCAGTGAGACAGTCTGCAAGTACACTGCTCTCAATGGCAATTATACTCCCTTTGCTTGATAGTTGATCAGAGTAACAGAATTCTACCTTTTTGAGAGACACTATTTATTCGAACCTTTGAAAATTTAATCAAGCTTTGATTGTTTGGTGACCTCTTGTCATTGTGGGAGCTATGAGATGGAATTTGAAGTGAACAACCCATGATTTCTTCAGAAGACTGAATTATCACTCATATTTCAGTTTTGAAAATGATACTGTAATTTGGCAGGTTTAGAACTTACCACTAATTGAAGCAATATTCATCAACTGCACGTAAAATAGAGCATGGTGTTAAGAGGTTGTTAGACTTAGTTCATCATCCCGGTTCTGCCACTCTTTACTGTATGGCATTTAGCAAATTCCTTAGTATGTTTAAATCTTAATTTCCTCATCTGTAAAATAAGTGTTACAATAAAACTTTCTTTAATGTGTTGTTTTGAGAATCATATTAGTTTCTAAAACTCATAATTAGTGCTCTAAACCCCATAATTAATATTTGAATAAAGAATACCATGCTATACATTATACTTAATTTTCTCAGTTGCTTTATCAAAATCAACCAGTTTTATTTTGTTTGAAAAAAATGGATTTTGTTTTACCAGGGGCTTAAAATTGGACATGAAGAAAATGGAAAAGTCAGATTTTAAAAATATAATGAAGAGCCCCAAAACTGTAAGCTGAATTAAGTCCTACCTGACTTTTTTCTTATAAATTTTATAGAACCAAAAAAAGCCATCATGGCAGTTTTCTGAAAACACAATTAACTTGCTGTTGTGAAAAATTAAAATTTTTAGGGAAATATATATTGTGAAAATTAGAATTATCAGAAAAACAGGTACAAGCCTTTGAATTTACTTTTAGGTACAATACTTAAATATTCATGTGGGCAAATATTTGTCATCTCTTTCCACTTGATCTGCATGTGTGAGTCCAAATGTTAACCAGCAATGTTTGTTACAAAAAAAAAAGGAAGTTATCAGAAAAAAAAAATTACTCTGGAGATGGCTCTTGCCTTGAGAAAGAAAAGATTATCAGAAAGTAATGTCAGATTGATGACTGATTTGTCTTGTGAATGTGGGCCTTTCACCATTTGGATTCATATGAGTTATATGTTTATATCCTTGTCACAGAAGAGAATAGAATGGCTGTGGGTACTTTCAAGAAGAGAATTTTGAAACTGTGTTTGAATATTTGGATTTCTAACAATCTCATCATAAGAAAATAAAAAGGATACCTATTCTTAAGGCTCATCTGCCAGTGGAGAAGCTGAAATTTAAGTCGAGTGGTATGCGAACTATTCACCAGACTTTCTCAAAGACTTAACTTTAAAGCTAGGGTAACTATTTTGAGAAAACATGAGAAACATGTTTTGATCATGATAAATCTAGTGACTGAGGATATGCATATTCAAGGTATCGAATTCTGAAAGTGTTAATATTTACTCAAATTTTAACTTGAAATTTTTGAGACTAATGAATGTTCTTCAGTTAAGGCAATACCAACTGCAAAATAGTTCATGAAGTCATAGAGATGCAGTTCAAAATTCTATTTTTGTTATTGACAGAAGTGTTCAAGAACATGGATTAGCCATGTACAAACAATAAGCTTAAAATCCTGAAACCCAGTAGTAGCCATGTTTACATAGACATGGCAGCTTGGAATAACCAACAAATTATGACTATTATTAAAATTATATATTAGAGCTGGAAATTAACGCCATTCTTAAGAACTGCAGGTTGGAGCTACTTGGGAAAAATTGTCTTATAAGTTTTCTCTTAGCTACATTTCTTTTTTTTTGTTTTGGAGTTAAAATGAGAGTTACAATTTCTAATCTGAAAGATGAAAAATATACTGGAAATAATAGGGTTAAAATAATATATTTTTATGGGGATACAAGACAGTACTAGACCAAACACCTTGAAAAATGTTAGTGTTTCCCTTTTTATTGTTTATACCAACAAAGAAGGTAGTATGGTGCCACTGAAAATGTATGGGTGTTAGAGAGAGAGAAAGAGAGAGAGAGAGAGAGAGAGAGAGAGAAGCAGTTTTAAACTTATCTCTGTGACTTGCTGCTTAATGACTTTGGGCAAATTAGTCAATGAATCTGATCCTCAATTGTTTCATGTGTAAGATGGCTATAACAATGCCCATCTCACAGGGTCCTTTGGAGGATAAATGAAATAAAGTCTGTAAAGAGCCCAGCACATGGGCAGAGAATGCTCTACAGGGTAACCTTTACGACTTAGTGTAAACAGTGGCAATTATATCAAAGCTCTATCTCTGAATTATTGTGTCAATGAACTGGAAATGCAAGACTTCTTGTCATATTCATAGCAGAAGCTACTGCCTTGGTCATCCCTGAAAACACTTCAATTTAGCCATCAGTTCCAATTAAAAATATTAACCCAGAAGATATCAGAATAGCTACCTTGATATGGTTCCCTGCCTCTGTTTTAAAATCTTCAAGTTGTGAACCAGAGAGGTTATTTTTGTTTGTTTGTTTTGTTTTGTTTTGTTTGCTTGTTTAATTTTGACCTTTTGGAGGGCCAGTGCTTCGCCTCCATTTCCTAACAGCTTTTCTGGTCACTCAGGCTCTTGTGAATGTTTTGGTTCTTGACTGCTCTCTTTATTTTTTAGTTATTCTCTGATGTCTACTCCTCTACTTTTGGGAAGATCTCTCATCAGCGTTTATTCAGACTTTTGCAATTCCTGTGTACCTTACTCCATTGTCATCCTACAGAGTTGTTGGTCAGACTTTCTGGAGTAACCTGAACAGGCCACTCCAAAGTGCCTTGCCCTTTCAGACCACTGTTCCAGCTTAGGATCTACCTTTGTCCAGTATTGATTTTACTCTTGTCCCCTTGGCCTGTCTTCGTCAACCAGAAACCTCTTCTTGTTACTTGTGGTTCTCTCTTTGGGAATAATAATGAGTGTTTTTATGATTAACTTGAATCCTAAGTTTCACTGTACCTTGTTTTTCTAGAAGACTGAAAAATGCTCTTCAACTGTTCTCATTAACTTCCTTAGAATACCAATGAGGTAATGCTTTGAAATCAATTTTAATTTTATAAGGCATATAATAATCCAGAACATTTTTAATTATAAAGAAAATTATCTGAAATCAGATCACCTTTGTTATAAATACTATTACACCCTGAATTTGCTTTTAGTATTTTATATGTATGCCTCAATTTTCTATTTTCTATTCTATTTTTTTGCCTCATATTTTTCATTTTACTATACAAGTATCATGATTTTTATTTTTGATGGCTACTTAATATTTTGTAGAGTGAATAAACCATTATTTGATAATAACAATTTTCCTATCAATATGTGTTTTATTTCAAGTTTTTTAATATTATAATTAATATAAATTCCACTTTTGGAATATCAGTTTACATAAAAAGAGAATAAAGGAATGTTGTAGTAGTATATGGTAAGTCTAAAGTCAATTTAAGAAATAAAAAGCACATTTTCTATCACTTCAGCATCCTACCAGCTAGATGATGATAGTGAAGAATTTTGAATTTAAAAGTCATTGCTTATGTTTTCCATACATTTTAAGCTATTGAATTTAATTTCACATACACCCACCACATACACACATCAGAGCTAAAATAGGAGAGAGAGAGAGTGCTAGATTTAGAAAGTGATCATCTTCTATATTTTTTTAAAAATATATTTTACTGAACTCTGGAAACATCATCACTATAGAAATAATGTGATAAATGATGGTTAGTTTTCTTGAACAGCCCACCTAAGTTTGTATCACCTCTTCTGTAGATTTATAAAGTAGAACTATAATACCTACTGTGTATGCCTCAAATGAGTATAACAAACAAAACCCATTTGTAAATTGTAAAGCAAAAATAGGATATTAGATACAATCAATACCTAGTTCTATTTTTAATAGAGAAAAAAAGGTTATATGAAGTTCCAAGGATCCCAGCAGTGAAAACTTGACCAACCAATGCTCACACTACCACCCCAGAATCCATAGTAAAAAACTGAATGGAACAGCTGGGAAATCAAGCTCAGAGCTTCACAAGGAAGAGAGAGGAGTTTCCAGTAAAAAGTCCGTAATAAGTGCCCAGAAAATGCTATTAAATTAGTTAATAAAAAGATAATCAGAAAGCTGTAGGTACAGCACAATGGTCTCTGCAAGGGAAATAGGGATTTGGGGAACAGATTTTAGGTCTCTATAGGAGTTGTAATTGAATTCTTGTACATAAGGGAGTTGTTCTGCTAAGGGTCTGGCTGCAAGGAGAATCTCTGTAATTTAAATTAAAACCAGCTGCTCTAACAAACTCCTGAATTTCAATGGCTCTGTACACAGTAGACTTTTAACAGCCCACAGTGTTTCCTGGGGGTTGGCTATGGAGTTGAGATGCTTTGTTTTGCACAGTCACTCAAGAACTCAGACTAATGAAAACATACATTGTCATTATGTGGCTTCATTGTTTTAACCTGGATATATACTCCCAGGTGGACTGTGGGCAAAACAAATGAAGAATACATTAGAGTATATTTTTATGGGCTAGAGAAGAAAGAGGTGCACAATACTTTATCTCTTATTTCATTGGTTATATCTAGTCCATATTTATCCACCTAAAGGAGAGGAGAGCTGGAAATGAGGTCCTTGGTGAGAATCTGCTTTCTAGAGAATATTTTATGCTGTGGAAGGTGGAGTAATAGGTTCTCTGGTGAGGGGTGGCAGAAGGGGGACTTCCAGTGATGAGGCAGCTAGAAGTTATCCCTGGTTGGGTCAATTCTTCATAAAAATTAGTTTTTGCACAGTCATTAATTTTCAACATAGGTATCTAAAGTATAAGGTTCCTTGTAATATATCAGGTAATACATCAGATATGGACAAGGAAAAAAAATTTAAGATAAGAACATTCTATGGAAATAAATTAGCTTCTATGTCTTTATGCAATTAAAAAGAAAGTAGTTGATCTAAATATTGACATGTGCAATCGTTATTTGAAATTACTACACATTTGTTTTGGGGTAATGTGTTTTTAAATGGAATCCATGAGTAAGCATATTCCATTGATTATAATAATGATGCCTTATATTGTATAGCACATTTTGCTTCTGCAAATGTTTTCTATTACAGTTAATCCTCACAATAATCCTATGAGATAGGCAGGGTAGATAAGGATATGATCCCCGCATGAAAGAGAATACTCAAGATCCAGTAGTTAGTGGTGGAACTTGGAAGAAAGCCCAGAATTTCTGACTCCAGGCTCCATGCTTTCTCCACTTCTAAAACCCTTCAAAAATTTAACTTTACTTTTTTGAAGGGTGGGGAAATGATAGAGAGGGTGAAGTGTTGGAAAAAAAGCAACATTGACTTATGTCCTCTAACTAGTGAGAAGTTTTACTTCTTGAGTCTTGCGTGGTGAACCATGTTTCACATATCTTTTGAAGAACAACTTTAATCTTAAGAATAGGTTTATAAAAAAAGAAATTCTCTAAACTCTGGTTTGGAGGCTTGAACTTGAAATTTGGGGCTAATTTAAAGTCTTTGACTTTTATTTATTTTCTTATATTTGTCTATAAACAATGTAAAGTCATATAGTGAGTAGTCTGTATATTTTCCATTTTTATTTTCCTTTACCTAATACATTCCAATAACTTGTAAGAGATTCAAATGGAATCTTTAGCATTCTAACAATTGTACATTCTAGCGATTGTGCAATTGTGGTGCATTAGAAATGAAAGGATTTTAGGATGAAATTTGGGGGTTTTAGGGTAGCTCTTAATGCGATGACTTCTAAGTCTCCGTGGTCTCTTAGTGGTTGGCTCATTATTTGAGCAGTGTCGCTTTGCGATTAGATGAGACTGAAGGGCAGCAGCTACTGTTGGCCAATGGTCTCACAGGTATGTGGATCTAGCCCCTACCCATGGTGATTTAGAGCTATAGCATGTCACTGGGGAGACACCAACTGCAGAAAGCTGATACATAATTGTGTATGGTTAGAATACAAAATGAAACCATCAGAGAGTCCTTAGCAAATATCAAACTAGATGACAGATCTCATCAATATGTTCTACTATAATTTATTATAGTTTTAAATTTTTCAGATATTTATGAAAACAGGATGTCCTCTAGTGGGTATCAACAGAATCTTCCAAGTAGTTTAATATTTGCTTAGAGTTGATGCAAGAAGAAGGAAAGAAAGTTGGTGAAAAAACAAATATTTTTTGAAAATTGCTTATTTTTTTCCTGGATATTTCTCTACTGCTCCCTATCAATTGATGGATGGATTAATACTCTCCGGGCACTGCGTTTTTATTTCAATTACTTTTCACAGAGGCTTTTAAACACAGCAGGCAGTGTATTCTCTCTCAGCTTCTAAGTTCTATGTTTCTAGCCTAAGTGAAAGTAAACCATCCCTTGGGTGTTTCTTTCTAAATTAATTAATTAATTAATTGTATCCTATCTTGAAACAACTTTGAGGTAGATATCTATTTTTGTCACTAACAATTTAAAATATTTGAAACACAGGAATGAATGCTTTGCAAGGAGCATTGTTGTAGGCAGTGCTTACCTTACCTTATGCCTCTTACCTTCCCTTACCTCCCAAACCTCTCTTGCTATGAAGAAGAGAGGCAAGAGGGTTTTAGAAGGGAAGATATATATATCTCTTATATATTAATATATGTGTATATATAATACATAATATATGTATATATGTGTATATATAATACATAATATATATGTATATGTATATATGTGTATATATATTATACATAATATATATGTATATGTGTATATGTGTATATATATTATACATAATATATATGTATATGTATATATGTATATATATTATGCATAATATATATGTATATATGTACATATATATTTTAAGAAAAGTGGCAAGAGAGGCGTGGGAGGTAAGGGAAGATATATATATATGTGTGTGTGTGTGTGTGTGTGTGTGTGTGCGCCGTGTCTGTTTTATTAATAAATATGTATTATATATTTTATTAATATGTATATATCAATATATCATATATGTATACATATTAATTATAATATACACATATATATGTATATGTTAACATATGTTATATATACATATATATGCACCATGACTTCTTTACCTTGAAAGACAGTTTAATGTATTATTATTAAATCTCTTTTAATTCATGAGCAGCATTCATCCATGCCAGAGGTTCTCAAACATTAGCGCACTTCAGAATCAACTGGCGGGCTTCTTAAAACTCATTTGTTGGGCCCCAGTACGAGTCTCTGATTCAGTAGATCTAGGATGGGGCCTGATAAGTTGCATTCGTAACAAGTTTCTAGATGATTCTGATGTGTTGGCCAAGAAACTGCATTTTGAGAACTACGGTATTTGCTAAACCAACCTTTCCATCACTCAATTTTCCTCTGCTAATTGTAGGAAAGTGAGAGGAAATACTCAGGTCAGAAGCCTAGAAACTGAGCTGCTAAGGCTTAAATGAGTTTATTCTCTTTTAACTTTGTGTTTTATTAACAGTATTTTCTTATGCACATTTATATCATGTTACGCAGTCTTTGGAGGATGCTAACTGATTTTGCTTTGAATGTACTAGCACTATTTACATCATTTTATCAGACTGAACACAAGAAGAAGGTAAAAGAATCTCCAGTATTCCCACTCATTTTCTTAGAAAAGGGTAGTGACAAAAAGTTTTCATAACTCTTTTTTAAAACATACTCTGTGGTATTTTTTACTATTTACATTTTAGCTCATATTGTCTCCTGCATTATTAGACTTTCAGACTGTTAAGAGGAATTCCTCATGGAGCTCTCTGTTAGTGCTAGATGTTGCAGCAGTCAAATAAAGGAGGCTTTTCTCCATATTTTGAGATGGACATAAGATGTAACAGAAATAAGGTTGAAAGCTGGAGTTAAGAAAGGCTCGTAAATAAAACATTTCCTTTTGTATGAGCTGAGAGTGCAAATCTTGAGACACAAAGTATGGGTTCCATGTAGCACTAACTGTTGCCACCTTGAGAAAATACTTCACCTCTCTGTTTTAGAATCATCTTTTAAAATGGAATAGTGGTATCTTCCTCTTAGGGAGCTGTGAGGAGTGAATGAGTTAAACTACTTAAAGTGTTTAAAATAGTGCTTACTCTCAACGCTGTTATTAGTAGAAACTACATCTTGGAGAAAGAATGTTATGTAGCTCTTTCTTGTCATAATACTGGTAGCAGTGGAAATGCAATTAAAGTGAAATAAAATTTAGGTTACCACTAGATTGTACCTTATAATTATAACATCCAACTCCTTTTTCAAAAATGTATATAATGCCATCTTTTTCAGAAGAAAAGATCATTAGTAAGGCCCCATGCATTTAAGACTGGGTAACTTGTTCTTCATTATATATTTTATTTCTGTTGGAGTGTTTGATTGTCTATACTGACCATGAAATTGCCCAGGATTACTACATCACTTAAAGGTTAGAGAAGGAAAATGCTGACTCAGTTTGCCGAAGTATTGAGTACATTTGGAACGGCAAGAAAGATTAGAGAACAACACATGTGGCTTCAAATGAATGCTGAGGGGTTCTCACAGTGATGATCTGGACATGAACTAGGTAACTGGAATGCCAGAGGAAAGACAAGGCAGTTATCATTGCAGAGAACCCCTACTAGGTTTTCAGAATTGTCTTACCTGTTCCCTACACCCTTCTTCCCTTCGTGATTAAGGAAAACCTATGTGACTTATCCTTGCTGGTATTGCCCACGGTGCCAAGCACAGTACTGCCCAATGAATGTTGGCTGGTTTGATTTGACTATAGATGACATCGTTTGTTTTATGGCCTCAGCTGTTGTCTCTATTAAAAAACTGCATGCAAAGAAAAGTCAGAATATACTCCAGTTAACATAGTAAATCCTATCCTTTATTTTCCTATCAGTGTACATGTATTTCTGTTCATCTAAAACTTTCCAATCTAATAATAGGGATATGTGACTAGTTTCTAAACTAATGAAATGTGGCTACAATTTTAAACATTAAATACAGTTGCAAATGAAAACATTAATGTAATTTCATCTCTGATAAAATATGAAAGTGAGTTAAAGGGTGGACTTGATATCTGCATAACAAAGTGTCACGGGGATAGGCAGGGGTAGGTGCAGGAAAGTTCAGGAGGTTGATGTTGATTATTTGTTTCATCTGGCTTTATGGTCAAAAAAGTACAGTAGCCTGCTGAGGTGGATTCTCTGTTCGTGTAGGAAATAACGCTCAGAGTATTTGAAAAGTTAAATGCAGTAATAATAAAAAGTGTTATTTATGCATATCAATGTAGTTTATTCATTTTGTCCTAGGAGAGTTAATCTCTTCATGTGAAATATATTATTAGTAATATATGTCACATGTACCGGGAATTTAATATATTGATTAAGGACTTGTATTCTTTGCAACTAAAATCAAACCTTTTTTTTTTAAATTAGGAGATACGTGTACTTTCTTAAAACCTTTAAACAAATGTTTAGAGTTCCATTTTTAGAGTTCCATTCCATTAGCCTATCAAAGCCACCACATTGCGTAGCTTTTGCTGCATCATGGACAGAGACTTGTCATTGACGCTATAAGCTATAAGCTAGGCTTTATTGAGTGTCTACTAAGTAGGAGACACCAATATCTAGCTAATCCAAACCAGAAATGTGGATTTCTCTGCCTTAAGTCAAATCTGTTTCACTTCCAAGTCTTGCTGATTCTACTCCGTAAATACGGCTTTTCTATGTCCCCACACCTTTGGTTTTCTGTATCTCTACCACATCATCTTTCACTCAGACTCCTTTTATAACATTATTTTTATTTTTAGTTATTTATATATTTATTCATTTTTATTTCTTTTAAGATGGAGTCTCATTCTTTCACTCAGGCTGCAATGCAGTGGCATGATCTCAGCTGATTGCAACCTCTGCCTCCCTGGTTTAAGCAATTCTCCTGCTTCAGCTTCCCAAGAAGCTGGCATTACAGGTGCCTGCCACTATGGCTGGCTGATTTTCTTTCATATTTTTAATAGCAATGGGGTTTCACCATTTTGCCCAGGCTGGTCTTGAACGTCTGACCTCAAGTTATCTGCCTGCCTCGGCCTCCCAAAGTACTGGGCTACAGGTGTGAGCCATCATGCCCAGTCTACAACCTTATTTTTAAATGAATGATTTTTGTTGTTATCAGATGATTAAAATGAAATAATACGTAAAGTTCTACAGCTAAACAAACAAGAGCAGTCCTATGTACTCCCTATCCCTACCTACCTCCCTACCTCCTCTCCAATGAAAAGAATGAATTTCTACCCATTTAGCAGTTTCTTATGGTGACTGTTTTGGTATTTCCAAGTAATATGCTTTATTATCCTACTTTATGAATTTTAGAGATTATCTATTGACTTTTAGGATGATACATAAGGACTTAGCTTCTTTATAACTCCCTTCTCTCCTTACCCACAATATATTTAGATTATACTTTTCAGTGAAACCCACATTGTTTTCATTATTGCCATGTAAATATTATTCACCACTGACCAAATACTATCCTAGGATTCAAGTCTCTTTCTTAAACAGAGTTTGTTGTTTTTTCCATAAAACTAATAATTGCCTCACTTTTTTATTTGTATAATTTATATTGACTCTATGGCTAGGTTTGTCTTTTAACAGTTTTCACAGATCTGTAAAATACATCCCAAGACAATTTTCCTTATAATCTAATTCTCAGAGAGTATATCCATTCTATTATTTCCCTAGTGTCAACAATCCTAGAATCATTTCTCTTTGTTCCGTTTAAAATGATTGCTCTCTAGATCTGCTGCATAGCAGTTAGACTGAACTTTCCTTTATCATCACCTGACAATCTTTGCCTCTCTCTAACATTTGGTCACATGTTTGTTTGATTCCATTACTTTCACTTCTGATAGCCTCCTTATAAGGGATGTAAGAAAGTAATTTTTTCTTTTAGAATGTTTTTGTGTATATCTTTTTATTTTATTATCCCACTTGTTGGAAAGTTTGTCTAGGCATAGAGTTTGAGATTGAAAATCAGTTTCCTCCAGAATTTCATAGGAATTTCTCTCTATCTAGTTGCAATGTCGCTGTAGGGACTTGTGATGTCATTATGATTTCTGAACCTTTGAAGGTAACTTGAACTTTTTTGATTTGTTTCTTTGTGCCCCGCCCTCCTGAAGCTTTCAGAATATTATTTTTTAATCCATGATATTGTTATCAATTTTTATCTTCTTAATCATGATGAATGGTTTGAAGATTATTTCCTATAATTTTTATTATTTTTTGAAACTAATTTGACATTTGACTTACTGAATCTATCCTCTAATATGACTATATTTTTCTATTATTGCTCATCTTTTTCAATTTTGATCTCTGTTCCAATAAACTTTCTCAATTTAAACTTCCAGCATTTTAACTTTAAAAAATCAATCATATTTGAATTTACAAAGCTTCTACTTAATCCTTAGATCTTCAAATACATATGCGTGTATTTGTGTGTGGGGGGTATAAGTGTGCTTACATGCATGTGTGTGTATATATCATTCTTTTTCCTCTGTATCCTCTGATGAATACAACCTTTGCTTTCTAGCCCAGGGTATTAATTTTAATTTCCGTAAAGTTCTTTTATGCTTCTGGCTTTGTATTTTAGTCTGGCTTCTTTTTAGCTATTTTGGTATCTACATTATATTTTAGAGAATTTTATCAAATATCTGGTAAACCTCAACTCTGTGTATCAAGAATGAGACAATAAAAAGCTACTTGGAAGTTTGCGTGTGTGTGTGTGTGTGTGTGTGTGTGTGTGTGTGAGTGTATGCAGGCACATAATTGTTAATGCCTCTCGTGATTCATTACAGGCCATCCTATAATGATGGTCAGCTGCTTGATTTACTGGGTATCATGAGTGTCAATATCTGTTGATCTTAGGGATGATCATTGTTGTCAAAGACAGATTTTTAAATCTTATGACTGGAATGAGGGTGGAGGCTTTGAAATCCTATATTCCTGAAGGTGAGGGTGCCTGAGAAGCAAAGTCAATTACTGGAGTCTCAACATAAGTATACATAATTTTATTTAATCCTTTTGTTTTAATTCCCATGCCTTTACATTTTGTCTTCCTGATAACCCTAAGTCCAGATTTTCCCTAAAACACATCCTGGCTTTTGCTGGGATGATGAGTAGGCTGGCAGTAATATAACTCTTGAATTTGATTCATCCTACCTTCCATTTGATCTGATGCTCACACTTTCTGAGCCATTCTGGGGTTCTGTGGGAAAATCTGTTTGCATTACTCTATCTCCCTCTGCAGGCTTCTGTGGGTTTAATCTTCCTTTTCTACTCTGCTACATGTATATCATTCTTTCATCTGCTTTCTATATGTATATTATGGTCATGAAAGATAGAATTTGAGTTAAGATTTTTTGTTCTTGCTGTCTTGTGGGCAATTTCTTAGCAAATACAGGACAGAAAACTATTTATTTCACCATCTAGAACACAGAAGACTTGTAAGCCATCTCTCTTTACTTTCATGACTCTAAACTGTCCTTCATAGCTGCACTCAAGTTCAAGTTTAGTAACAGAAGCATGGCTGTCACTTTTACCTTCCCATGTGAAAATAAACTTTCACCTAAACATTTTGATAAAGATTAGCTTTAGATATGATTTCTTTTTGCCTAACCCTTACCTGATTCCTGGCCTCTTCCTTCTAGTCTTTCCATGTGCCCTTCCTCATGCACTGGTCAAATAGAATTATTCAGAATTCTCTAAAATCATGAAGCTATTTCATAGCGCTGTTCCTTTGTAGATTTCATTATTTCTGACTATTTTTCATGGAATATGCTTTGCCCTTCTTTCTGCTTGTTGAAGCTCACCCTTTTATGTGTCATTTCTCAATCATCAGTCATTCTTCTTCATAGTTGTGTTTTTCTCTTTTATTGCCATTTTTATTTAAATGAATTTTCTCTTAAAAATGGAATAAATTGACTTCATAGGGGACTTTTTTCTGAAATTAAATGGGGGCTGTTTTGTGATTTTTTAGGAAGAAGTTAAATTACTTGATCAGATTTGCATTTTAAAGCAATCACTATCTGTAGTGTATAGAATAGTTTAATGCTTAGCCTGCCTGCAGTCAGAAACTGTTTCTAGGACTGTAAGAGCAATTGGGTGAGAGATGATGAGAAGCTACCCAGGGTAATGATAGTAGCAGTAGAGGAGTAGAAGGCTCAAGAGGTGTTAAGGAGATAAAATTAACAGCACTGGGTCAGAGATTGGATGAGAATTAAAGAAAAATGTTAAACGAAATGATCAAACTTTGGTTTACGCTTACTTTATAGTTGACTTGGCTTCATAGGCCATCTACTGATCTTATGTGGTAGTTAACACATTTATATTCACTTTTAAATCAAACTCCAAAGTTGAGATTTTTGAAAAACTTCATACAGTGTCAGCTTTAACCTTGACGTGAAAATTGAGAACTATACAAACTGAGGTGAACTAACTAGTTGGTGAATGTATTATATATATTGTGATGATATTGATGTTACCTAAAACTTTTAAAGGATTCAGTTCATAATTATATCACATGAGCCATTGAAATTTCTAGAGAGCCAGCAGGAGTCATGCGATTGGACTCATTCACAGATCTCTTGGTCATATCAGTTCTGTAACAACTGAAGATCCAGTCTGTGATCAACTTTTCAAAATGACTAAAAATAGTATGTGTTGTGTCTTAATCCCACACTGTCATTTTTCAACCTTCTTTACCTGGTGTTGCCTACAATTTTTTAATTTTTGAGTCTTAAAACTGTGGTATACAAAATTATATCTTTGAAAAAATATATAACTTCATTTTTTAAGCCTCTTTCTCTGCATAGTATGAGAAAATGTATTTCTCTTAATTCAAAGTAACATAATCACTGCTGGTTTAAAAGTCAGTCTTTGAGGATTCCAGATTCTTCCTTTTCCTTCTGCAGTGGAGTGTTGTTGATTTCGGTTACTTATTATTACGGAGCCAGCGGTGACACATCTTCTCACTGACATTGGTACCCACCAGGACTACTGTTTGATGAGTCCCCAAATGCAGGATGCCTGTCATTTTAACCTGTCTTTACATCTTCTGTGCCCTTTTTGCTTTTCTGTACCAGGTCTATGCATCCTTCCTGTCCTGATTTCAAGTGCTCTCTAGGATCACTTCTTTCTCCCAGAAAATTCCACATGGCTCTTAGGGGATTAGAAAAGAAATGTATGCTTTCCTATACTGTTGTGGTTGATGTTGTGCTGTGTGATTTCATTCTCAGGTCCAAATGCTACACTGAAACTCAGCCCAGAGAGGTAACCTCTTAGGTCTGTTCTAGAACTCCTTTTCCTTCCAATTCTCTTCCCTATACTAGTTTTTCTTTTTGTGGAAAAACATTTACCTCACTGGTCACTCTTCCCTAAGATAGATTACTGGTTTTACTTTATATGCTTAGTCTTTTGCTGCTTTTTAAGATGTAGAAGTTCAGCTATTGTTATAGAAATTCTTGGTCTTTAACACAATTTCTGTTATGGCTTAGAAGAACCTATTTAACTTTACAAAGCCAGTAATTTGGACATACCAGGGAGCAGTGCTTATGGAAATGTAATGCTACTGCTTAAATGTTGAAAGAAAATCATAATGTTTTAAATAAGCACAGGGTTAAATTTAGCTCAGCTAATATTTTTAGATAGTCTGATTATATTCATAATATTTTCTAATCAGATTACTGGATTACTGTCTTTTTATTCAAATACAATTTTATCTTCAATGAAAAGGCATTCTTTGTCTTGTCTCTTCTCCCCACATCTTCGATTATTTAGGATTTCTTAAAAATAAGTTACTTTATCCCATCGAAACACATATACCTCAATGTAGTATCTGAAATAACAAAAATAGTCATAATCATTTTTATATAACTGAGTGCTAGGTTACCTATAAAACACTAACCAAGTGATAAAATAAATAATGTTTAAATATGTAGGAACAACTTGCTGAGATAGACAAAGGAAGTGTGTAATACTACCAGCAGTAAAAAAAAAAAATCATCACAAAAGTTTAGGACTTCATGGAAAATCAGAGTAGATCTTCTTCTGATGTTGCTTCTTTGTAGCAGGTAGTGCAGAAAAGCAATACGGTGTCATATACGTTGCCTTCTATTTCATCCTCATATTTATAACGAAACATGAGCACTGTGAAAGAAATATCACAGAGGCAAATGATGAAACTGTGAAGTCATTACAACTTCTAGCAATTTTCCTTAATTAGTTAGGTAAACTATATTTGGATGAATATCTAAGATTTAAGAGTTTCACAATAATGGTTCATAATATTAATCAACTCATGATTAATGGAAATATATTTCACATTAAAGCAGTGAGCTACGAATAATAGTATTTAGCATGTAGCAAATATATATTTTAAGTGAAAGGCCATATTCCAAAGTATGAATTTATTAAAGCCTCACAATAATTCCATCGGTTGAGGTATTAGTCTGTTTTCACATGGCTATAAAGACATACCTGAGACTGGGTAATTTATAAAGAAAAGAGGTTTAATTGCTGACAGTTCTGCAGGCTGAATAGGTAGTGTGCTAGGAAGGCCTTAGGAAACTTATAGTCATGGTGGAAGGTGAAGGAGAAGCAAGCTCATCTTAGGTGGTGGGAGCCGGAGAAAGAGAGAGAGCCAAGGGGGATGTGGTACACACTTTCAGAAAACCAGATCTCATGAGAACTCTATCAGAACAGCAAGGGGGAAATCTGCCTCCATCATTCAGTTACCTCCCACTGGGCCCCTCATCCAATACTGGGAATTACAATTCAACAAGAGATTTTGGTGGGGACACAGAGCCAAATCATCTCAGTAGGTTATATTATTGCCATTTTACAGAGGAGAATACTGTGGAACTTAGAGAAAATAAATGTTCAATCAAAGTCTGTATGAATATTAAGTGGCAGAGCAGACATTCCAACAATGTGAATTGTTCCTCAAAGAATACGTGCTATTGCATAATAGGCCCTAAAGTTCAGACTGATAAATGTAAAGTATACCATGATACCTTTAATTTTCATCATTTTTGATTATGGTAAGTGAATGATTATGCATACAATTGTACTAGAATTTCTAAGGTAGCCTTCTTGTAAATGCAGTCTCACTAATCCTTCTGAATTTCTTGGGATTAAGTTATCAGATGGGATGATATGTATGTTCATAACATTAAAGTTCATCAAAACAGTTGAAGACTGGCTTCAGATGTTTAGAGATAAATCATATTTGAAGCTTTAGCCAGAATGTTCATGATTAAAATCCTCAGTGATCTATTTACAAAAATTACCAAACACTGAATTATGATTAGTTTGATATTGTTCCCAATTATACCAATTTCTTCGCCAAAAATACTCTAATTAACTCATAGCATAATCCTGAAAAATATGTTATTGCACATTTTGTAACTAATTCAGCTGAAACTAAGAAGTTAAATACTGTGATTATTATTTTTGTGATAATGAACCAAGGGCAGTTTTGGAGATCAAATCCAATTTCAGGACCTTATTTCACCACCCTGTTGTATTTATTTAAAGATCACAGTCTAATGACAGTTGACAAGGTTGTTTATATTCTCTCTAATCAGAGCATTACAGTAAATTTATTGATGAGTTTTAAATACATTTATATACCATGTATCCTTTGCTTGAAGTCTCCTTAAAGACACAACTTACTTTTCCACCTTTTTATTCCGTTTACACATATGCAATTTTGAAAGAGATAAATATGTGTGTATATAACATTTTAAAATATATTTACATGTTGCTTTGTAATTTTTGAAATATTTCACTATCTAGATTATATTCTTTTGGAAGGCACTTGTTTCCTCTCGTCATTTCCTTGGAGGATCTCAAGTATCTTTTAGTTATGGAAGACACAGCTGTTTAATAGAAGGAATAAATGAAGTGTATAGGAATTATTTTTAAAGTGGAGCATTTACTTTAAATTTCTTTATATAGTAATTGCTCTCACTGATTGCAGCTAAAGTGAGAACTGTGGCCTGAGCAAAGTTTCAGATATTAGAGATGCTGGATATATGAAAGCCCTTAAGCTTGGGATTCCTCTGGAAGAAATACTGGACCAAATAAAAAATGAGTTGTGAGCTAAAACATAGGCATTACGAACAAGGTCTCTTGAAGCCAATTATCTGGCCTCCCATTTGTTTTCTCATCTAAGTCCCAGGAGGAATTTGGATAAAGGCTAAGGAACTGTTGACACGCATTTGGAGAATGGGAGAATGAAAGTATTATTTTCACTTTTAGTATATATCATTCTGTTTTTATTTAAATATATATTTATGTATGATTAATGGCATCATAAAACAAAACCAATTTGATAGAAGTGGTGTCACAATAGAGATATTACAGGCTAGAGGAGAATAACGCAGCCTTAATCTTTTACTTAGATTTCCCCGAGTTCAGATGGTAGACAGATTCATGACACCTGTGAAGTAGAAGGCAGGCAGAGTTAGTGATAGGAGTAGTGTCAGAAGCAATCAGTACAATTTCTTTAGTCTTCTGATGCCAGCCCTCTCAATTTTCTTAACCTTTGTGAAATTATACATTTAACAAGTATTTGTTGGAAAGCTATTAAAGCAAAATAAAACTAGATGCCATGTGATGATAATAATAGCAAGCATGTTTATTTTACGACTAGCCTTGTGACAGATGCTTTACAAGTGCTATCTTATTTAGTCCTGGCACAATCCTATAATGTAAGTGTTATCATTATCCTTGTTTTACAACAAGAGGTTTTTGGGGTTTTTTTACGAGAGGAATCTGAAGGTTAAGTAACTTGTACAGGGTCCCACTGGTAGTAAGTGGTCTGGAGTCAGATCTGTCTGACTCCAGAACTCATTATCTTCACCCTTGTGAATCCTTTTCCAACCCACAGCCCCACTCTTTGTCTATGGTCATATCCGCACAACTCAAGTCTGGCTCAGCCTGAAGTTTCTGCTAGAAGGCTATGAACAATTCTATCATTTAAATGCTGTGTAAAGAAGGGGAGTGTGCTCAATGTTTTAAATTGTAAGCAGTATAAAATCCTTACCAAAAAAAGTATGATCATACAAATATAATAAAATCTTAATTGAGAAAAATTAGCAACAAATAAAAGTGTCTCCCTAAAAATCATGTGTTTGTGTGCTAATTCAAGAGATAGTTATGCAAGTAATTTTTCTTACCCTTCAATATCTTCAACATGGAGATCATGGATATTAATAAAAGGAGATGCAATTCCGCTGTCACATATATTTTTCTTATGCAACTGGATGCCTCCAATGGTTTATATCTTTCAGGAAACTTAATCATCACCAGATATGTATTAGTCTTGTGATGCCTGTAGGACTACTTTGTATTTTCTGATAGAAAGGAACATTTTTTCTTCTGTGTTGTAATTTTGTGATATTTGGACCCAAGATCCATTTAAAATGCTTAGCAGTCCCATGTCTAGGTTCTTGCCATATAATAATACTAGTATATGCATTCAGAAAGATATATGTATCAGAGTGTCCCTTACAACCTTAGATGTAATAGAAACATATTTAATCAAGTTAAATATCAATGGGAGATTGGTATTATATATAATATAATATTTTAAATAGATAAATATACAGCTCTTAGAAAAGCTGTTAAAATATTGTTACATAAAAATTTGAAACTGCAAAATAATATGCAAAATTTCAACCAGATTTGGTTAAATATGTCGTCTTATGTTTGTGTGGGAGTGTGTGTGTGTATGTGTGTGTGTTATGTGGTATAGTGTGAAGTGAGGTATAGGTACATCAATTCTAGAACTCTTCATACCAAATTCTTCAAAAATGGACAGGTTTGGAAGTTGGGGGAGACTTTCACTTTTGAGTTTCTATATTTCTGATTTATTATTACTTTTTAAAATGTGAATTTGCTTGTTAGAAATGTTTAAAAAGTTTTTAACAATGTGCTTGGCATTCAGTGTTCATGAAAATAAAATGCAACTTACCTTCTCAGCCTAATATTCCCTAATTTTAGACATTCTTCCTCAATTACAGATTTTACAGCTGTGTCCTAGCTTTCTTTGTCTCTCTACTTTTCTGTATGTCATACGCTCTGCAAGGAAAGTCTTTTTCCTCATTTCTCATGCTCAGGTTCTATTTTATTCCCAGTTCCAATTCCAATGCTTCTAATAATACTTCTTATAAGTATATTTCTTATTTTCCTTCTTCTATTCTCACTTCAAATATTTCATTTTTTGTTACATCACATCATTACCTGCTTTGTAATAAATCCACTACCATATCCATATGTACCACCCATGAAGCTGAAATCTTCACACTTATTTTCCCTTACAATTACATTAGTAAGTATTCTATTCAATTGAACAAAATTAATAATGTTTTATCTTTGTAAAATTTTTGTATAGTTTCAGCTTTTCTGCATATCATGATTTGCTGTTGAAGAGACACCTCTATTCTATGTCAAATTGTCAATTTTGTGCCTTACAATCCACTTCTGAATTCTGCATCATAATTTCTATGTAATAACTTCATTTACTGCCTCTGTTCTCTCATATAAACATGTTTCAATAGGCTTAAATGGAAGATGACAGTCCAAATAAAATATCTTAGACAGGAAGGTATTTGCAATTATTTCGTAAAATGATGCCAAAATCTTGTCACATACAGTATCTCACATGACAAATTCAATAGTCTTCTCAGAGGAACACAAAAATTTATAGTAAAGTTTCTAGGTAAATCAATCCAGGTGGCTTTTTATTTAATATGAACAGGCAGGATTATTTTCAAAATAATAGAAACAAGAAAGAGAGAGAAAATCCAAACTGATTTGCAACGGGAATTTCCTCAGTAGTCATCCAGGAGGGAAGTTTTGCTTTGTCACAAGTGACTAGCTCTTAATTTTCAGAGTGAATCATCCCCTTTGAAATGAGAGATAACTTAGGAAAAGAGCTGTTTAAAAATTACTTTACAACTATTTCCTTTAGAGCTATGACTTCTTAAACTGGAATGTGATCCAGAATAGCTTCCCTTTGAATCCAGCATTTGACTTCAGCATTTTTATTGTCTCTCTTTTCCCTCACCCCATCTCACTTCTTCCTTTTCTCTGTTCAACAGATTTACACTGACTGGGCCAACCACTACCTTGCAAAATCGGGCCACAAGCGGCTGATCAAGGACTTGCAACAAGACATTGCAGATGGAGTACTCCTAGCAGAAATCATCCAGATTATTGGTAAGACCTGCCTTCTGAAAGAAAGCATGAAACTATCTGCTCCCATCTCTTTGGTAAAGGACAATTTAAGTCGAATGTCTTACTGAACTGGTCCATGTGTCTCTGAGATTCGTGTAGCTCTCCCCTGATTTAATTAAAATGTTTATGTGAGGATGTTTGAAAAAGGCAGTTTGGCCATACTTTTTAATAACCTAAAACTGTACCTTTATATACATAAACTTGCTAACCTTTATTGAATCATTTGAATTGAACTGTCAGAAATGAATGCTTCATTAAACCATGTGTCTCCCATGTGCGCATTTCATTAGCTGGAGCAACTCATACACTCTGAGATGCCTTGAAACTGTATCCTGATCCAGCAGGGACAATTGTGAAAGGTTTCATGTCAGCAGTTATTTGGCACAGGCTGAAGAATTAGCAGCAACTTCCTTCTCACTCATTTTTTTTTTTTTTTGCCGGATTTGTGCCTATAGAATTGGTGGCTGTTAACAAGTGTGTCTTCTTGTACATAGCCTGGAAGATAGAATATATGTAGCAGGAGCATTTCTGCTTGTTTTTTTTTTTTCTCCTGTTTTTGTGTGTGTGTTTCACTTCATTGCTTAAGCATGTCATTCTTTTTTTCTCTCTTTTATTTTATCTCTTGGCTTTAGCAAATGAAAAAGTTGAAGATATCAATGGATGTCCTAGAAGTCAGTCTCAGATGGTAAGAATCATATTTATTCTCAATATGTAATGCTGATCTCCACTGCCAGAATTAATTGTATTTGTAAACGGATATTTTTTCTGCATGTCTTCCTGCTTGTCTAAAAAACCATTTGATCCCATTCTCTCATATGTATTTGTGTGGGTTCACTTTATGCACATCAGTATCATTAAATGACTCCTATATACAGATGCCATATTTCCAGATGTTTTATTAGAGCCTTGACTTTTTTTTTGTTCTGCTGTTCTATATAATTTAATTTAACATGGGTTTTAATGGTAGTAAATTTCATTTCTACTTTTAAGTGGATTATTTTTGTCTGAACAACTGGCTTACAGAACAGGCCTTGCAATGTGCATTTTAAATGTATATAAATAGTATTTCCTTTGTTCATAACAAAGTCCGCTGTAAACACATGGACTCTTCAACACTTCTGGAAATAGTTCTCAAGGCATGTTGCTGTAAGTTTGCTGAGCAGTGACTGATTTTGAGATATGATTCATAGTCTCTTCCAGAACGCCTTCAATCTGGTTATCTGCCTCTCTCCCAGCTATCTCTTATCTTTATCAACTAATACAACTTAAAGTTTATAATAAAATCAAAAATAATAAACTATGAGATGAAAACCTATTTCTTAATTAAAAGCCACACTTAATTTTATAGGAAAACGTGAAATATAAAATGCTGTAACTAAAGTTACATCAAGCATATATAATCAGGAATGACAGCCAAAATCCACAAGAGAAAGATTTCTCCAAAACTCTTCAGCACAGAATAGGCATTTTAAATGAACTTAATGAGTTCTTAATCGTCAGACTTGGAAGAATGAAAACACCTATTAACTTTTAAAACCTGCTGACCTGCTTTACTTGATTCAGAAAACTGAAATCCAAAATAATAAACAGAATTTATTTTTAGAGAGTGATTAACTATCATGTCAGTTTTTAAAATAATTACTTCCAGGACCTATTATAATGTCATGAACTCTGTGTATGGGGTTGTGAAAAAAAATCACTATTAAAGAAAGGATTTCTATACAATCATTCAATTTTAAGAAAATTTCCAGATCTAATTACTCTGGGCACAAACATGACTCTGTGGGAATTAATTACAGTTGTTTTCTGAAGTTTAACTGAGAACAAGCCAAATCAGAATACATTTACACCCTGCTACAGTAATAAGCTGTGTGATGTTGAGAAAAATATGTAACTTCTTTGAGCCTCAGCTTTCTTATCTGTAAAATAAAAATTAATTAGAATGTGACAATGAGATATGTAAGTGAACATTATTTGTTAACTAAAATGCAATGCAGAATAGTATCGCTGCAAACTGTAAAGGACACATGCATGGATTAACAGCTATTAAAATATATTTAGGGCTTTCAGTTAAAAAGCATAACAGTCCCCCAAAACCATAATTATGTTTCTTAAAATCCCAACATGGTTGCTTTTGCTTTCATTATTTTTACCATGAGGAGGTGTTGAATAATATAAAACGTTTTAGGTCTAGAAACTCTCACCTACTTGGCTATCATTCCAATTTGATTCTGGGATTACAGAGAATTCAATCGACAGGCAAGCTTATACTCAGCGATGGAAAAAGAAAATTGCAAAGCTCATAACAATAGTTAATAGAGATGATGTTTTTACCTGCTGATCTGAAACAGCTGTACCTAGAGATTCTACAGATTTGTGAAAAGATTCTCTTGAGTTTCAGACAGTTCATTTTTTATTACTTCTTATTTTTATTAACTGCAAAATATCATGATACAGCTATTATGCATGATATGTTGATATTTCTTCTTCTGATTAAAACAAAATAGAAAGACCAAAGTCTGAGAATGCAAATGATATAAAAAAGATAGTTTATCCAGCCAAAAAGTATTAGTTGGAATCATGTTGAATATTGACTAAGAATGACTTAGATCCTCATTTATTTAAGATGTGGTTGAATTTTGAATCTGAAATTGGCATGCCCTCGATATGTTGATTCAGAAGAATACATATGAAATAAATGTAACTTTTTTGGTTCACTTATTTTTGCCTCTGTTCTTAAGAATTTGCATAAGCAATATTAGTGAATACAAATTCCAGACTTTAACTGGGACAAGAAAGTAAAGGAAAAGTAATTATCAAAGCATGACTAGGGCTATGAATTTCATGTATCTACTCCAAACAGGATGTCAGGATGTGGCCTGTTCCTTGATTGCATAACACTGGGAGGTGCCACATTAGTAAGAATGAGTGGCATACTTGCTCATAGTACTACTTTGGCCACCACTCTTTGTATAACTGATGTTTTGTGGCCTTTGGTTGCTGTTGGTGCTTAATAACAAAAGATAAAGTAAAATTAGGTATGCTACTATTTTTGATCACAAATCATTTTAATTTAAATTTTAAATTTGCTAACTAATCTTTATTGAATTATTTTAAGCCTTTACCAATAGAAGATCCCTTTTGCAGTGTGAATCTACAATGTATTGATAAATTTCCATGATAGCCACGGAATTCACATTTAATCAGTATTTACTGAGCATTTGAAGTACAAGGTATAACAACATTTGAATAAACTACACTTGAAAATTGGAGGAGCAAATGTTTAGATAAATAACAGCAACAGTTACTAAGGCAAGAACAAAAGGGATTGAGAATGGAGTAAGTTTGGTACATTCCACAAACAGATAGAAGACCACTGTGGATTAAGCACAAGGAGAGTTGTTTGAAGGGAACAAGGAAGCCTGATAGTGTAGGGCCAAAGTAAGAAGTTGGTGTGGTATTCTAACTTATTCAGGGAGCCTTTGGAAGACTTTTAAAGCTAGGCTGTGGTATGATCCAATATAAATATTTTAAAAGATCACCCTAGATGCTTTATGGGTACTACAAAGTAAGTAACTGTTGGTGTCCCATTGAATTTGGGTGATGGATAGTAAGTACAGGGAGCTTAAAATGACCCCAAATTTTTAGACTGAATGGGTAAGTGATTACCATTCAACAAAATAATTATTATAGAAGCAGAAAAAATGGCTTGAAAAGGTAGACGAGGGAAGGTGATGAATTTGTATTTTAACATGTAGAGCTTGATGTATCTATTAAAACATCAATTTGGAGGTAACTTTAGGCTATTAGACACATGTTTCTGAAGGTCAGAAAAGAGTGTTGGTTAGAATATACTGAGAGAATAGGTAATAGTTGAAGCCATGGACAAAAATGGAATCTTACAAGAGGTCTGCGTAAAGTCACAGAAGAAGAAAGCTGAGGTTTTTCACTCTAGGAAATATAAATATTGATGTGATAGAGGTGTAGGAGTCAGGAAAGGGAAAAGGTATTGAACCAGTGAAACTATGGTTGAGGATCAGAATCAGAGATGTGGGCTGCTAATCCTTAGATAGATGCAGTAGTTCAAGTTATAATACTTGGACTACCCAAGCAAGTTAGGGCAAAGTAAGATGTGCAGAATGTGTCACATGCTGTCAAATGTTGCGTAGCTAAATAGCTGGTGTACTGGAATGAGATAGTTATTTCTGGTAGTTGGATAGGCATTGATTACCTGTATATGAACATCTTCTGTAGAGTGATAGTGTGTTAAGAAGTAGCTGAGAAGTGCTGATATCCATTGAGTCATGAATAAACGTTCTAAGAGTGTTTTGTTAAGTCAGTCTTAGAGAAGAAAAAATAAATAGCTTGAGAAGAAGACAGAGTTGAGAAGAGTTTTTGCAAGGGACGAAGTAGGCAGAGAAGGAGGAAGCAGTAGAGGGAGAGGAAAGGGTCCAGGGGAATGAAGTGGTAAGTGACTATACCAATTCCTAAAGGAAGTAGAAGAGGAGAAAATTTTGGTCTGTGTGAAAGATTTGATATTAGAAAATAATGGGGATACATTTGCTTCTGTATCATGTAAAAGGTTATGACTGGGTCTAGATACAGATACTTGAAAAAAGTGTGTATGTATTTATATTCTATTTGTATTTGTATAAATAGAAATCTCTACATAGTAGCTATCACTGAAAGGTTATGGCTGGAACAGGGAAAAAACACATAAGCAGAGGCAAGTTATTTGTAGGATTCTATTTCTGTGGGATATAATGTACTATGTTATTCTGTTTTTACAACTTA
Organism: Cacajao melanocephalus; assembly: GCA_963573385.1. NCBI lineage: Eukaryota > Metazoa > Chordata > Mammalia > Primates > Pitheciidae > Cacajao > Cacajao melanocephalus. The sequence goes on along the minus strand of CAUYLG010034428.1, from coordinate 100,171 downwards.
CATAAGTGTTATATGTATTATTTTGTGTATATCAAATACACTAAATAATTTCAAAGTAGAAAAGAATGTATATTAAATAGAAATTAGAGGAATTCAAATTAATATAACAATTAGTATTATTTTGTATATATCAAATACACTAAATAATTTCAAAGTAGAAAAGAATGTATATTAAATAGAAATTAGAGGAATTCAAATTAATATGACAACTTCAGAATTTTAGATAATATTAATGTGCTTTCTTTTTATGTGATTCTCTAATGGTTACCTTATAATAAAGAAAACTTTAACATATATATTTGTATGTGTGCCTTATAAAGAAAATTCAACTCTATATATAATATGTGTATATGTGTATATATATATATATAATATGTGTGTATATATATATATGTAATATGTGTATATATAATCCCAACAATAATTCTTTTGAATATACATAGTCCAAAGAGCACATATTTAAGAAAAATATGAATTCATCCTTTTAGCAGTTTATTAGTATAATTATTGAGACATTGTGATTCATCTTTATCCTAAATTTCAAAGTCATGATTGTTTTCCTATAATGAGCTTGAGACTAAATTGGTCCTGGAAAACAGAACTTAGTTTGTTGGAGCTTAGTCAACACTAAATTTAACTTCATCCAAAGATGAAGTTACTCATGTGGATGGCACCTGTTGAGTAATTACTAGGTGGGTGGTATCAGGATTCAAAATATATACTGCATGTCCCAACTTTGGTGAGCTTACATGAGGAAATAAATTAGTAAACTATAAATACCAGGAATGTCCCAAATGCCCAGCAAATTAAAAATAGCAAAAAAAAAAATGCCCAACATTTATTTGAAATGCAGAGGCACAAGTGCAAAGTTCTTAGACAAAAATGTTAAACATGTAGAGTAAAAGTTGTTTCAAAGACAATTTTTTTTAATTTTAAAATAGACCATTATATTTAAGGTTCTTCACAAATGCACAGAGGAATGAGGACATCTGATTATGTGAAATACTTTCAAACCAAGTATTAGACTATGTAAGACAGCTAAGGATCTGGCAAATGTGGTTCACAGCTTGCCCTTCCTCTTTCTTGGCTCTATTTTACCATTATAGCTCAACTGTTTTCCAGTCACAACCTTCAATCTAAGTTTTTAGTATAACATACATGTTGTTTACAATTTGCTGATATGAACATTTTTGGCCTCTTATTCCTTTTTAATTCCTAGTAGCTGGAAAGTTAGATTTAAGTCTTTCCTTTTTAATTCCAACTCCTTTTTAATTCTTAGTAGCTGGAAAATTAGATTTAAGTCTTTCCCACCTATTTAATTCCATAGGGTTGTGGCTCCCAGAATCATTACTGTTATGGATTTCACACCTATATCCCATTTGGGATAGAGATTTCTTGATCCTATTTCTCTTGTTTATATTTATCTGGAAAGTGAAACTATTCTTAATAGTAAAAATATCCCATGCTTTTATCAGTAGCCTGTCCTTTGAAGTTTTAATGTTTTCAGCTACTACTTGTAATCACTGTTCTTTTAAAGGAATTTTTTTTTAAGTTAAGATAAGAAGATGAGGTTCTTAACCAAATAGGGAAGAGATAAACTACTGGAATGCTCTTAAAGGTTTAATAAAATCTTATACATGGCACACTGCAAGATTGTAGCACTATGACTCAGAGGAGTGGAATATTGCTAAGTTAGTCTAGTCACATGATCCCCTGACTTTGAAAATATTCATCTTCTAGAATGGCTAGAAAAAGATAGCTTAATGAAGACAAATGCTTTACTATAAATAGAGCTCTGATCTATAAAGAAATACTAAATGAAAATCTTTACTTTGTGTTTTTCTTAATGATTTCATTATTTTTACAGAGACTCAAACTTTGCAAAAATATGTATAAACTATTAGTATTAGGGAATTTATATTTAATTGATTAGCATATCACCTAAATGGTTTTTAAATCTGCTTGTCACTAGAGGTTGCTCCACATACTAGTCAAGTTCAAATGTAATAATTGACATAACATGGAGGCATTAAGAGGCAGTGTGTTGTTTTGCATATGTGACCCAGGAAAAGGCATTCAGTAAATTCTCAGGGCCTCTGCTCATTTCTGGAATGAGGAAATTGGACAGATGAACTCTTTTTTTTTTTCTTTTCCAATGGATGAGGGCTCTCTATGTCGCCCAGGCTGGCCTCGAACGCATAGCCTTGCCTACTCAAGCGTCAGGACAACTGACCTGAGCCACTGCAGCTCCCAGACAGATGAACTCTAAAATCAGTTGGAACTCTGATTTGCTACCTTGATTTTTAAAAATGCCAAAGATCATGATTTCTATTCAGTTTTAGTAAGTCTAATTTACAAAGAAAAACAATAGCAACATGAAATCATTTTGTTATGGGAATTATTTGGTCTGTCATTTAGAAATTAAATAAAACTTAAAGATACAAGAACACCTTGTTGCATTAACTTTATATTATAAATAGCTTAAATGGTTTTCTTATTGTTGTCAATATTTATACTTGTTTGTATAATTAACATGATAAATAGAAATTGGAATAAAGTAACTTGTTTGAATTATAGATTTTTTCTTTGTGAAGAGAAGACATAATTTTAAGGACATTAATAAGCTTTCTATATGCATATATAACCATTACAAAATGTAGTTGATATTTCTATTATATCTTTGAATATTGACCACTCTAATAAAAATTGGCATGTTCTTTATCCTGATTTTTTTTTGTACTTAAAATGCTACAAATTGTTTTCTACTGGTAGTCCAATATTACTGTAAACACAAAATAAATCAAACATCGTATTTGAAGACATATTTCATAACTATTCTTGTATAATTTTAGCTTTTTACATTTAATAATTTGGTATTTTTAAAGAACTTATTTCTCCATCTTTTTCAATTGCCTCCCTACTGCCAAACTTAATAAAATTATCACATGATAATCAGTGAAAAAAATATTTAACAGTAGGGCAATTTTAACAATCTTAGTTCTGGAAACAATATATTAAGATCTCAGGCCATTTTAAATATGAATTGTGATACTCCTATCTGAAAAAATCTGATAGTTTACATATTTAAAATTATTTCAATAATAATTAAAAAGAATAAACCAAATAGGGAAAATCTTGTTCACTTAACCTCAGTACAATAATTTGCAAAATTTATCTTTGATCAGATAATTATTTTGGAATTTAGATGTGCCAAAGCTAGTTCCTTCATGAAATTATATTTAAATTATTTTAATATGAATTCAGTTACACTGAATTTCATGGATAGACACAGAAAAGAAATATTGATATTCCTTGTTAAACTTTGAAAAATCATATTTCCCATGTGATTAGTATTAGCCACGTTTCAAACATAAGAAATACTGGAAAATCATTACACAGAAACATACAATTTTAGAGAAAGATCTGGAAGTTCAACAATGTCATCATCAGTTACTTACTGAACGTCAAGGGTATATACCTGGTGCTTTTGTAGATGTTTTGCTTATACTTTTCATTTAGCCATCATGGCAAACCTGTAATGGAACTGTGTGCCTCATTGAGGTGATCTGTGTCCTTTATTTAATAAGTGGAAGAATTATGGTTTGGAGTCATATCTATTTAGTCTAGTCCAGATTGCCTTTAGACTTATTAACAAATAAATTTAACAAAACAAGGCCTGGAATTTAGGTCTTTGGATCTTCAGCTCTTTCTTTTTTTCCTTCTCTTCCTCTTCCACTTCCTCCCCTTCTTTATTTTTTTAAAACCTATGGTTTTTAGAGCAAATTTGAGTTCACAGCAAAATTGAGAGAAAGGTACAGATTTCCCATCTACCTCTTTCCCTCACACATGCATAGCCTCCCCCAATATCATCATCCCTCAACAGAGTAGTATATTTGTTATAATTAATAAACCTATATTGAAACATCAGTATCACCCAGAGTCCATGATTCACATTAAAGTTGACTCTGGTGTTGTACATTAGACAAATGTATAATGATAGGGGTCTACCATTATAGTATCATACAGAATAGTTTTACTGCCCTCCACATCCTCTGTGCTCCAACCCTTGGTGACCATTGATTGTTTTACTGTCCCTATGGTTTTGCCTTTTCTAGAATGTTATATTGTTGGAGTTATATAGAATGTAGCCTTTTCAGATTTGCTTCATTCACTTAGTAATATAGATTTAAGGTTCCTATGTGTCTTTTCATGGCTTGATAGATCACTTCTTTTAAGTGCTGAGCAGTATTCCACTGTCTGAATGTACCACAGTTTATTTATCCATTCACCTACTGAAGAACATCTTAGTTGCTTCCCGGTTTTGGCAGTTATGAAGAAACCTGCTACACATTCCCATGGGTAGATTTTTGCGTGAACTTAAGTTTTCAACTCCTTTGGGTAAATACTAATGAGTGCAAATGATGGATCATATGACATTTACTTAGTTTTGTAAGAAACCACAAAACTGTCTTCCAAAGTGTTCCATTTTGCATTCCCAAAAGAAATGAATGAGAATCCCTGCTGCTCTACATCCTCACTAGCATTCAGTATTGTCAGTGTTCTGGATTTGGGCCATCCTAACAGATTTGTAGTGGCATCTCTTTGGGACTTTAATTTGAATTCCCCTGATGACATATGATGTGGAACTATGCATATTTCATATGCTTATTTGTCAACAGTATGTCTGTTTTGATGAGGTGTCTGTTAAAGTCTTTGACCTCTGTTTTAAAAACCAGGTTGTTTGTTTTCTTGTTGAGTTTTAAGAGTTCTTTGTAAACTTTGGATGATGGATGTGTCTTTTGCAAATATTTCTGCCAGTCTGTGGTTTTCTCATTCTTTTGACACTGTGCTTCAAAGAGCATAAGTTTTCAATTTTTTATGAAGTTCTGCTTATCAATTACTTATTTTATAGATGTTATAGATATTACAGACTTTATAGATGTATTTGGTGTTGCATCTATTTTTATTTATATTTTTGCATGTAGTTTTTCAATTCTTCCAGCACTATTCATTGAAAAGGTGATCTTTGCTTCATTGTATTGCCTTTGCTTCTTCATCAAATATCAATTGACTCTATTAACCTGGATCTACTTCTGGGCTCTCCATTCTGTTCCACTACTTATTTTCCCATTTTTTTTCACCAGTCCCACACTGTCTTGATTACTGTCTTGATTACATGACTTACTTCATGTAGGTCATGAAGGTGTGTTGTCAGTCCTCCAGTTTTATTCTTCATTAATATTCTGTTGGCAATTCTAGATCTTTTGACTCCTCATATAAAGTTTAAAATTAGTTTGTTGATATTCACAAAATAACTTAATGGATTTTTATTGAGATTGCTCTTTTAAAAAAAATAATTTGGCTCCTCTCTTTCTCCCTCCCCTACACCCAAACTTGCAATATAAGTAAGAATTATTATTTAATATTATACTTGTTCCTCTCTCTGTGGCAGGGATATAAACTTGTGGAACTAGATGAAAGAGTGGTTTTGTGAGACCAATAATGATTTATAAATTTTATGGTGAAAGTATGAATTTGGTAAATAATCAGTTGTTATATGTAACCTTAGCTCTTTATATATATAAATATTTTTAGTTTGTTTAGAACAGTTTTGTAACTTTATAATAAAACAATAAATTCTATTGTTTGGTTTTGTTTCCTGGAACAAACTTAAAAGCAGGAATTTATTTAAAAAATCAAAATGATATATCTTCAGGTCAATGAATACTGATGTTTAAAAAATTTATATTTATAACACTATATATTGTCAATTATAGCTTATAATGAAGACATATCATCTATAACTGATACAAAATATTAAATGATGTTAATAATTCTCCAATTATCAAGTAAGTTGAAGAATAGTAGGGTTTTGAACAAAAGATTTTATCTGATTACATCTTCAGGAACTTTTCATATTTATGTCTATACAGCTAGTTACATACACACACAATTCTATTCCGGCATACATGTGTTTATAGAGCTTAGCTCCATATTAGGAAGAGTATGTGTACATATAAATAGTCAAATATACACTTCTGCATTCCTAGTATGGATATATGTGTGTGCACACATACACACACACACACACACACACACACACACACACACATGTGCCTAGTATGGAGCCAAGCTACTTATAAGCATCTTTAATCCTTACATAACATATTGATGTAGGAACTGGAACTCTTTTCATTACTACTTCACAGATGAGGAAACTGAAGCTTTGAGAGAGCAAAAACTTCTCAATTTCTTGCAATGTGTAATTGCAATACCATGATGCAAATCCATTTTTGTTTTACTGCAAATTTTTTAATTACAATACTATAGGACCTAATTAATAAATATAGTCCTTGTGTCTAATCACAGATCAACCAGACAAATAAACAGAAACCAAAGAGCAAAACAAAATTACTGTCCCCTATTCCTCTCCCTATTCTGCAATGCAAACACATGTGAAATGGGAAAGGAAAGCCTGCAAGGCATTGCCTTGTAGTGACACAGGGGTAACTAATTAAACTGCACCTCTCCTCTCCACCCCCAGTTCTAAGACTTAACAACCCCAGGGGACAAGGCCTGGAATTATACATAGTCATAATGATCCCTGCTCACCTTTGGGCTTGCCAAAGTTTTTATTTCTACTGCTTTACTAAGTAGATTCTTGTATTAGTTTCCTGTGGCTTCTAAAACAAATTACCACCAATTTGGTGGCTTAAAACAGTAGACGTTTAACCTCTCACAGTTCTGAAGGCCAGAAATCTGTATCACAGGGCTGGAATCAAGGTGTCAACACTACTGTATGTTTTCCAGAGGCTGTAGGGGATATCTATTCCCTTCCTTTTCTAGCTTATGGTGGATGCCAGCATTCTTTTGCCTGTGGCCACATCAATCATTCTATATGTTAATCTACCAGCATATAAAATGCATTGGATATTTGAGAAGTAATATGCAAGTAGTTAAACTTGTGACTTATGAAATGTGTGGAACCAGTGGAATTTGCATACCCATCTCTGTCTTTAACTTTATACTACAGTTTTCATTCTTAAATTCAACTAAATATTTGTTGAGCCCCAATTTTGTTTGTACCTGGCACTATTTCCTAGCCATCTGTCAAATCTGTAGTGAGTCTAAGTCAGAGGCTGGAACTAGCTTGGTGAGAATGTTTAAATTATAGTGATAGTAAGCACAGTGAGGCAGAAGAGCAAGTACATTGCAGACTGACAGGTTTAAGTTTAAATTCTGGCGCTGCTACTCATTAATTTTGCAAGCTTATGTAAACTATGCTACCTCTCTGAGCCTCTAGTGAATATGAAAAATAATACTGACTTTACTAAAACTTATAGTGAAGATGAAAAGGGTTTGGCATTTGTAGTAAATAGCATACTTGCTTAAGACTCTGTATCAACTTCCTTCCTGTGCTTGGTTGTTGAGTGGTGGAGGAAAAAATAGAGAAGCCCCAAATCACTTTCCCTGCCTCCACTCTTTACATGCATTACAGAATTTTTAAAACTGCAACTTGCTCACGTAGTATGAGTGTGTTGCAATTGAATTTTAAAATGAAATATACTAAAATAGGATTTAAAAAAATTAGAGTGATTTCAGATATAGTATGAGTAAAAATTGATTTGTGAAAATTTTATTGCTATCTGTTAATAAATCTATGTATGTACTGTGTGGTCATTTAAATGGATGTATTCAATGCAACACAGATCATTTCCTTTTTTTGGTAAAAGCACACGTTTAGATATCTGAGCTTAAGATCATGCCTCTGACACTTAGCAAGGCTTGGAGGATGTTCCTCACTGAGCCCCCACTTATCTCTGTGGCTTTGTCTCCTACCACCATTTTTCTCTAGATGTCAGGATTCATGCTCTGGAGCCCCTTCTGCCTGATCCCTTCTATACATGTTCTTCAAACTGATTTGAAGGCTACTAACCTCTTGAGCAGTTTCACAGTGGTAAACAATGGGAAGTTATGGAGAAAGCGTTAAATGATAGTTAACTCAATATTCCTGGCTATTCTGAACCCTTACAGATCCCTCAACCTACACTATTTCTCAACCATGACCAGTTCAATACAGCTCCTTCCCACATTCACCTCTTACCACATCCCCTCTTCCAGCAAACATTTGCTAACTTCTCAGGGACTAACTCGGGCTTCCCTCAAAGCAGCAAAATGTGGGGGTTAGGAACGTGGGCTCTGTGTGACCTTGGGCATATTAATTCAATTCTCTGATCAACACTTTTATCATTGTAAGATGGTATAGTAATGACAAATTCAAAATAATATATCATTGTTACTATGTTAGGTAGGACTTAGTTACTAATAACCTTCTCCTTTCCTAGTCTTCTTGGACTCTGATCAGAAATAGACCCTTCTGGCCGGCCACAGTGGCTCACACCTGTAATCCCAGCACTTTAAGAGGCCAAAGATGGTGGATCACTTGAGGTCAGGAGTCCAAGACCAGTTTGATCAACATGGTGAAATCCCATCTCTACTAAAAATACAAAAATTAACTGGGCCTGGTGATGCGCACCTGTAGTCCTAGTTACTAAGGAGGCTGAGGCAGGAGAATCGCTTTAGTTCAGGAGGCAGAGGTTGTAGTGAACTGAGATTATGCTGCTGCAAGCCAGCCTGGATGATGGGAGTAAAACCCTGCCTCAAAAAAAAAAAAAAAAAGAAAAAAGAAAGAAAGAAAAAGAAAAAGAAAAAAATAAATAAATCCTTCTGCGTTCTTTTCTAGGAGTCTATGTTTCTGTGATCATAACATTTATTACATTAAATTGGAAGTACCTCCATTGCCTGTAAAAGTATATATTTTTAAGGGCTTGGAAACGTCTCAGCGAATCAATAAATTTTAAATGAGTGAAGGAAAACAAACATCCTACAAATTTTGACCAAAAATATTACTGTATTTTACTTCAACTCTCCAGAAATAAAATTTAACTCTAGTTAAAATCTTAGGATAAATTCTATGTAATTACTTCAATTCAATGTTTGCATTGGCATTTGCTCAAACTAAACCATCTTATCTATTTTTAATTGAAATTTTATTTAATTTATGTAATGACACTAGTATTACATGTTGATTGTGAAAAAGAAGTATAGTTCATCAAAAATAGCACAAGTCACAAAAGAATCTACCTTCCTGAAATAGCCAAAGTTAGAATTGGTTTATGTTCTTTTAGATATTCTCTATGTATGATTCACAACAGCAATATCTAGCACTTTAGCCATGTTCTAACTTGGATGCATTTTTTATATAGAGAGAAATAAATCTTTGAGGTATTATACCTGTTACCTGGTTTATGATTATTTAACTTTTTACGTTGTAGCAGGGTTTGAGTTCAATGGGAAACACAGTGTTTTAAATCCCAGGTCAAAGTCAGCCCTATAAGCATAATTGCAGAAGGTAAGGACTGATGCCATCTGTTCTCAAGCATCCTTGTGAACGGTTTTCTTTATAGTTGCTCTAGTTGGCATGCGCTGTTCCTCCTTCTGATGCTTGTCAACCAGCATATCTTATTTATTTATTTATTTATTATTTATTTATTGGAGATGGAGTCGCTCTCTTTCGCTCAGGCTGGATGGAATGCAGTGGCACGATGTTGGCTCACTACAACCTCCGCCTTCCGGATTCAAGCTGACTTTCCTGCCCTTGCCTCCTGCGTAGCTGTAATTACAGGCATATGCCACCACACCTGGCTAATTTTTGTATTTTTAGTAGAGACCAGGTTTCACCATGTTGGCCAGGCTGGTCTCAAACTCCTGACCTCAGGTAATCTACCCACCTCGGCCTCTCAAAGTGCGGGGAGTACATGCGTGAGCCACCGAGCCCAGCCGCAACTTAACTTTTAAATTTAAATGACATTCTGTGAAACTTTCCCCATATCTGTAGTGGAAATCAGTAATTCCATTCTCCTTGCTGCTCTACAGAGTTGTTTATAATTCTCTTTTGAAATTTATCATGTTGTGTCTTACTTTATGACAATTTATGAATCTTTCCTGTCTCCTCAGCTATTTTACAAGCTTGCAAAGGCAAAGATCTTATCATTCATTTTTATATCCCTTCAGCATTTAGCAGAGCTCTTTGACCATAATAAACAGTTGATAGTTGATGTTAAGTGTTGTATGGTAGTTTAGATTTAATCACAAACTATAAGGAGGTTATTAATCATATCTTGATATTTAGTACCAACTGAAATTTTCATTAACTATCCATAAGTAAGCGTAAAAAATATGTGGGTAGACAAGCTACTACTTTGTTAATATTGTGATAGATGCTTCCAATTACATGTCCTGAAACAGGTTATATTTGCAGTAAAAAAATGCTAAAAGGCTGGCTGTCACAAAACACACAGCTTAAAGTGTATGAGTTCAACAAAGAACTGTGCTAATTAAAAGCCCTACATTTTTTAAATAGTATATTCAACACTGAAATGAATAAATATTAGATTTTTTTCTTTTTTTGTTGTTTTTCGTGTTTTTTGTTGTTGTTGTTTTTGAGACAGTCTTGCTCTGTGCCCCTGGCTGGAGTGCAGTGGCATGATTTCAGCTTACTGCAACCTTCACCTTGCGGGTTCAAGTGATCCTCATGCCTCAGCGTCCCTGGAGTAGCTGGGATTGCAGGCACCTGTCACCACATCAGGCTAATTTTTGTATTTTTAGTAGAGACGGGTTTTGTCATGTTGGCCAAGCTGGTTTCTAACTGCTGACCTCAGGTGATCTGCCTGCCTTGGCCTCCCTAAGTGCTGGGAATACAGTGTGACCACTGCACTCTGCCAATACCAGTATTTCTAATACATACTCTCTGGTTGACACGTCAAGAACACATGTTAATCCTCAGATTTCAAAAAAAAATTTAAGTTAAAATTATACTGGTACATATCTCGAGTTTTCATATGTGAAGGTGATGAAAACTCTCCCTTTTCCCATCTGAAACCCAATCTGTAATTTAGCAATTAGACATGCTCGTATTTAGCAAGTATGTTAGGGTCAGTATAAATATATAACTACAAAATTAGACAATCAAAAAAATTTCTCCCTTGAAAAATTTGTTTCATTTTTTATGTGAGTAGTTGAAATAATCCATTGCCCTTTAGAATACATAAAAATAGTGGCTGTGTCTTTAAATTGATGCACTGAGCACATTTTCAGGTATAATCAGTTTCATACATTTATGATGAATAAATAAATAACTGGTTTGTTTGATAGTACACAAAAAATGGTAGTGCTACAGGATGCTAATATTAATTATATACATAGAAACTACTCAGTTCTAAAAATATGGACTAATTTCTGTTAAATTTGTTTAGTTTCTATAATAATGAAAATGACAGTCCATTTTAAGAACAACTCTAACAAAACTGTGTTTTTCTTTAGGGCATTATGATAACATTAAGTATTTTGATGAAATATCAAAACCTCAAGGCTCAATGTATCCATACATTTGGATACTTCTGAGAATAATGACTGGATCCAGCTCTCAGAAACTTTTCATTTTATTTTCATTACACAGCCAACATTTGTATAGTTACCAAGCCATGCTTAAATTTAACATGATAAAGAGAGGGAAAGTAGGTGTTCCATGGCAACAAAAGGTAAGCCACAAGTAGAAAAAAGGGCCCAAGAAATTGTGCTTGACATTAAATTGTGGCTGACATAATAAAGGGCAAATAAAAGCCCTGAGAGTGACTGTCTGTAAGTAACAGAATGTGACTATGACCTGAGTCAAATGATAAATGTGGTGTCCATTGAAATCATTATGAATTTCTTTGTATTACTGCTCTAAAGGAATGTATGTTTTAACATCACAGTAATAACACATGAATTATATAGTACCATGGTCCAGATAAGAAAAATGTGTTCCTCTATTGTGAACAGTGCAATTCCTGCATCCATATGGCAGTAAACTGAAATTATCTTCAGTTACTTTCTTAGAAGAACATAGTTTGAAGTTGTAATTTACAAGTTTTGCTACAAATTGGAATCACCTGGGGATTTGTAACATATACTGAAAACTGGCTCCTATCCGCTAACATTGTGATTTAACTTATGAGAGTGTAAATTGGGCATCTATTGTTTCAGAAGATCCTCAGTTGATTCTTAAATGTAGCAGAGTTTAGGAACCACTGGATTAAAACTTTGGGATATGAGTTTAATAGGATGTGGATAATTCTCAGGAAAGTCTGTCTATGTAATGCCAAAAGTGAAAGAGGCTATGTTGTGAAATGGCAACATTTATACAATTATAGCATTGTTACCCTCATTAATATTAAAAATTGTTATAATAATAATAATAATAGGTATTTTTTGTTTTGAGTTATTGAATCCCTACTATGTACATTGTATTGTGCTAAGTGTTTTACATGTAAAATTTAACTGAATCTTCTAAGTAATTATGTATATGATATGCTTTTAATTTTTATTTCTATTTCTCACTCATTTGCCTGTTATGATCAGGTTTTGGTTTTCTTTTTTTTTTTTTTTTTGATACAGATTCTTTCTCTGTTGCTAGGTGCCAGGCAAGAGTGCAGTGGCGTGATCTCGGCTCACTGCAACCTCCACCTCCCGGGTTCACGCAATTCTCCTGCCTCAGCCTCCCAAGTAGCTGGGACTACAGACACGCACCACCACGCCCAGCTAATTTTTGTATTTTAGTAGAGACAGGGTTTCACCATGTTGGCCAGGATGGTCTCGATCTTTTGATTTTGTGATCCGCCTGCCTCAGCCTCCCAAAGTGCTGGGATTACAGGCGTGAGCCACCGCGCCCAGCCTAGATTTTGGTTTTCTATTCTCATCAACATCTTTCTACTCCAGAGTAGAATTTCTTCCCTGACCCTACAAAAGAAAAAGACCAAAAACTAAGTTTTGAAACATATAGCAGGCCAAATGCTATTAGAGCTTATATAACTGATGCTATGTGTCAATTTATTAATTCATTCAGTCAACAATAATGCATTAAGCATTGATTGTGCCTGGCATGGTATGAGGTCCTGGAGGTAGGAGGGTAAATGTCATAAGAGAGATGCCTGTTCCCGCCAGCAGAGATGAGTTCATGTACTTCAGAGGAAAGGCTTAGGATTACATAGAAGTAAGTCAGCTCATCAGGGTCAATGTTCAGGAGACATAATGAATTTGACTGCTAATATTATTTCCAATTAGAGTTTAATTATTTCTCTTTTTTATTTGACTGCTTCAGGCATGAAAACAGTATTTTATCCTTGTTATAGTTCATTTATTTCCTCAGCAATTGTTTGTAGATCACCTAAGACATACATTTAGACTGGAGAGAGAGCAGAAGACAAAATTAAAAAGAATCAATATAAAGCATACGTTCTGATTAGTCATATATATATATATTACAGATTATTAAAGTATATATCATGATATATGCATTAATATTTGTAATGTATATCATGATATATACTTTAATAACATATATAACATATATTACACATATGTAATATACATTATATATTATATATGTTAATAATGTATAGTATACATATATTACATATATAATTATATTACATATTAGTTATATTATTAAAGTATTATATATTATAAAATATATATACCTAATATACATATATGTGTATATTTTGTGTATATGTGTAGATATATATATTCCATGGAGTGTATATATTATATATATATATACACACACATAATATATACACATACACATGGAGCTTACATTCTGACTAGTCCTCTATGTATATATTTTACACACACAAACACACACATATGTAATATGTAATATATAGTTTAATATTTAATTTATATGTGTGTATATTATGTTATATACTTTAATAATATTTAATTTATATATTTGGGATTTGCTATTTGATAAGCACTATTATGAGCACCTTTATTGAATTAATTTATTTAATTCTAAAACTAGTGGTCAGCTCTTAGCTCTTGTCTTACGTGATTTATCAGCAGCTTTTGATAGAGCTCCTCTCCCTTGTTTTTAAAACATTTTATTCAGGTGGTTTTCTGTACCCCATTCTTTCCTGATTTTCCTCATACTTCTCCGTGGCTTTGTTCAGTCTTCTCTGTTTGTTCCTCCTCTTCTTACCAATGATAATATCCTAAGGAACAATGTTTGTTCCTCTTATCTTTTATGTCTATATTCTTTTGTTGATAATATAGCCTCAAGACTTCATTCACATCACCAAAAAATTTGAATTTAGATTTTCACTCCAACCTCTCAGTTGAACTCCAGATTGTGTGTCCTATTGCCTACTAACCATCTCCTTTTGGATGTTTGATGGACCAGCCAACATGTCGAAAAATAAACCTACTTCCATTCATGATCTTTTCTGTCTCAGTGGATAGAGACTTCATCCTTCTTATAATTAAAGCCCAAAACCTTGGAGTTGTTCTTGACTCTTCTCTTTCTCTTAAATGCCAAATCTTCCCATACAATTATCTCAGAAAACATCCAGAATCTGCCCATTTCTTATCACCTTCATTGTCACTTTACTACCTTTGTCACTGCCCTTGAATATGCCTCCTCCTGCATACTACCAGCTACAAACCCCATCAGAAAAGAGGCAATGTAGGCACGGCAATACTCTGGTCTTTAGGACAGTATTTTTCATATAGTGGATTGCCATTCATTAATGGACCCTGAAATCCATCTAGTGGATTTTAAACAACATCTAAATAGATTAAACAGAAAACAGTACAGTGCACTAGGAAGCATCACAGTAACCTGAATTTAGTAAGGTAAAGTATTATTCCATGAAACTTTGTCTCCATTATAATTAGGAATATGCATATTGGTATATTCAATGTATTTCTTTCTGTGGGTCACAATCAATATTTTAGAAAATATTAAAGCACATCAAGTTATTCTAATTAAAATTTCACCCAAATTATTGGTGTTAAAATATAATTTGAATTTTGGTAGTTTGATATCCGACTCAAACAATAATGAAGGAAAATAAAACAGGTTATAATTACTTGGCTCAATTTGATGGTAAAATAACTTTTATGTGTTTGTAAGTTACCAAAAAGTTTTAGAGGTTTATAGTTTAAGGAACAATTGTCATTTAATATGAAAAAATGCAATTAAAACAGTGTTTATACTAGATCTGTTTATAACTAGGAGATGTTTAAGGGAAATCTATATTAAAAAATGATAAAATAATCTCTAGAATTTCTTGAAATAAAATTATTAACCAGAGAATATTATTTTATTTTTTAAAGATCCACTCAAATTATCTTAAACTATGCCTCTGGTGAGAAATTCAGCATATAAATGACATTTAATAAGATATCTTAAAACCACTTCTTTTTACTGTAAAACATATAGCATAGTATTTACTAACAAATGTGATTGAATTTATAGAATGGCTAGAATTAAAGTGGGGAAAAGGTATTATTTTCTTAAAAGTCATGTTTATTATGCTGATACATTCTGAGAAAATAAATTTTGGTAAATTGTTAATAAATAAATATTGTTGAATAAATAAATGAACTCTAATGGACTAGCCTTTAATACTCATATTGGAAACTATGTATTCAAGTACTTATTCTGTTGCTATTACATACCTTCTCAGGTAATAATGGGGAACATAATTAACTATCTTAAATTGCTGGTCCTTATAATGAATGACTATGAGAGAATAGTACAAATGGTTGAATGCTCTTGGTAAATAAATTTGAAAATAAAAAAGAATGTATTTTCAATAGTTTTTTGTTATTCTCCTTCTTTTGGAGCCCTTTTACCTTCACCTTCTGATTGTGGTGCAAGGTGAGAGAGAGAGAGTTGTGTCTAACACCCAATCTAGGAATCAGTTTATTTTACATGCTGGTTAAACGGTAGGCAAAAATTATCTTACAAACTTACTTACAGACTTGACAAGCCTTTTCTGGATTTTCAATGAGCTAACCTGTTCATATATAATACGAGTAACTAAACTTTAGGTAATGATATCCTATTAACATTTTTATAGCAAATCACATTTGGGTCAGAAATCTTCCTTTTTTCTGTAAAAGGCATATAATTGCACAGAAATCACAAGCTTTAGGACTGCTGTTGCAAACATTTAAAAATATTCCATCACATTCTCTTTCTTAATATTAATCCACAATAATTATTTGGCATCTTTCTTTTACTAATTTTTAATGGGTCTGAAAGAAATACATTTAAAAGAACACTTTGGTAAATAGAGAATGTCCAATTTGCCTCATTTCTTGTTGTCATACCTTCTCCTTTCTTTCCTTATGTAATCTTATAGCTAGTAGCAGAATGAAATATGATGAAAGGAAAGAATATATGTCTCAGCACTATAGCCTCATTGGATATTAAGATGCTGATGGGCAGAACAATCAGATTTATTGTATTATGTTGTATTCAGCATGTTCAACTGTATTCTTTTTTTTTTGGATGGAGTTTCACTCTGTCACCAGGCTGGAGTCCAGTGGCTTGATCTTGGCTCACTGCAACCTCCCCATCCCAGGTTCAAGGGATTCTCCTGCCTCAGCTTCCCAAGTAGCTGGGACTACATGCATGCACTACCACACCCAGCTAATTTTGGTATTTTTAGTAGAGACAGGGTCTCACCGTGTTGGCCAGATGGTATCAATTTCTTGATCTCATGATCCACCCGCTTTGGCCTCCCAAAGTGCTGGGGTTACAGGTATGAGCCACTGTACCTGGCCTGTATTATTTATTCAGTAGAATAATTTCAGTAAAACTTGCTTTGAAGTTAATTAATGTAAAGATTTTTTTTTCCTCAAAGCAAATAAGTATACTTTGGCTGTGGTCATTATTAAGCAAAAAGCATGTCATTGGATATTATCAATTTTCTTACAAAATTACAATTTAAAAGAATGTAAATAGTTTCTCTATTTTATAAGGATAGATTCTTGAATCCATTTTTTTCTTTTTATTTTCTTTAAGAGACATTTTGACCTTACTATGAAGCTAAGCTAGGAAAGACATTGGCAGAACCCTGTGGGTCCTCATGCATAGCTTTTGATGAGAATTTAGTAAGACAGACAATAATAGCTTGCCAAGTTATTCATTTTAAATCTCTTCTTTACTGTAGAATCTTAAGATTTATAGAATACCTCAAAATCCAGGGAGATAGATCATAAAGAGTTGGAACGTTTTAGCTTTCTATACTCTAACAAGTCTTAGTTGAGTGACTGCTGTATAATGCCATGATCAATATTGAGATCAACATCTTAATTAACATAATTGTCATCTTTTTTTTTTTTCTCACCACAAATGGTTATAAACTGGTAATCACATTGAAACCAACCATTTAAAAGCCATGGGGCCTGGGTGTGGTAACTCACGCCTATAATCCCAGAACTTTGGGAGACCAAGACAGGTGGATGACTTGAGGTCAGGAGTTCCAGATCAGCCTAGCCAACATGGCGAAACCCTGTCTCTATAAAAATACAAAAAGTTAGCCAGGTGTGATGGCCCACACCTGTAGTCCCAGCTACTTGGGAGGCTGATGCAGGAGAATTGCTTAAACCTGAGATGTGAAGGTTTCAGTGAGCTGAGATCCTGCCACTGCACTCCAGACTGTATGACAGAGCAACATTCTGTCTCAAAAAGGAAAAAGAAAATAATGGGAATCACCCTTTTAAAATAGCAAAGACGACACCTATATTTAATCAGAAGATAATTCACCTCTAGAAATATAAATACAATTTTTAAAATAAAGATTTGCTAGGTTTAGAATGAAAATATGCTTCATTTTCATATCGTATTAATCGTTTGTCCATCTTATCTATCTTTTGACATACCTAACAAATATTGGTGGTTGAATCTAAATTACCCACATCCTAACATTCTAAGACTTGCACATGCAACAATCTCAATCTGTATGGATGCTTTCACTGGGACTTATTTGCAAAGTACAAAATCCAGTTTTATGTTAAGTAGGTGGGTTGCTAATCTGCAAGAATGCCATTCTTGATCAGGCCTTTATGAATTGTTTGTAAGTACCAGCTGGACAATGAAAGCTTTATATTCATTCTGCAATTAGCCAAAATAATTCTAGTTAAACTCTGGTTAAGACTTCTAGTATGAAATGAATGTAAACTATTCATTCTTTATCGTTCTTTCTGGTTTCATTTTGGCACATGTCTTTATTAAAATATAATCCTCTAAGTTTCTTTTTCACTGCTTTTCATGTTGCAGATTGAAAATGTTGATGTCTGCCTTAGTTTTCTAGCAGCCAGAGGGGTAAATGTTCAAGGTCTATCTGCTGAAGGTAAGAAAAAGAATGACTGAATTGTCACAAATAGCATCAATGTTTTAAAATTATTTTTTATAAGTAAGAAATGTACCATTGGAGTATACAGCTCCTTAGTATGATAAAGGAAATTGGTGAAGTCTCCAAGATAACTGAAACATAAACATAATGGTTATTACTATGTGCTTTAAGTATTTAAATGTTTCCATATTCTGCCAGAACTGTTCTTGTCATAACCAAGTATATGGGAGCGGAGTGAATCAACAAGACATCTTTATGTTATTACTAGCGTGTAGTATAATTAGATTTCTTAAGTAGGTAGGTAGATAATCAGACAAGTGTTGGATGGACATAAATATAGGTCAAATACTTTAATTAAGTCTTAAATATTTTATCAATAACATTTTAATAATATATTCAAGTTGGTAGTAATAGTCAAAATGGTAAGTTTAAGTAAGTCACTATGAGTTTTTAAATAAGTAGAACTAACAGTATTAATCACTGTTATATATAAATGTTTTAAATCATTAAAGATTCAAAAAATAATCACTAAAATGAAAGATAGCAAAATGGGAAAACCTTGAACAAGTTTTGACATTTATCTTTTTCTGAGTTTATTTTACTTTCACATATAAAGGGTGGCAAAAGTTTGCAAAGGCTTATTATACGTAAGATAAAATTTGCCATACTTGAGAACACTGACATTTAAATTTATTTTATATGTTACGATATATAATTAAATTACACATTTAATAGCCAAGGAGTTTAGGTTCAAACCTAACTGGTAGCTCTGTAACTTAGAATAACATTTGAATAAAATTCCCCAGGATATGTTGCTGAGTAGCTAGAGGCAGGCTAGAAATGCTGCCATTTGTTCACTTTTTGGGTTTCTTCCTTATGAAAACCTTTATTAATACAAGCCTATTGATTTTCATTCATCTTTAAAAAAGATATGAATGCTCAAAAATTACTTTCTGAATTAATTAAACATGCAAAATAATAAAACAATAATTTAAAAATATATTTAAACAAAATATTTCAGGTTTATAGGAGAAAATTAACACTTTCACTATAGACTCAGATTGATGAAGGCAGGTCTTCAATATGACAAAAACTGTGAGAAATGTGAGAAATGTTTAGGGGAAAATAGAACAACTCAGATGGTCATTTTATATGAATTATTTTACTACACAGTTTGAGTTATGTGATAAACCATCAGAGAGCAAGAAATCCAATGAATTGGTTAATTTTCCTAAACTCCAAAAGGGGACATAAACCTTGATCTCAGAGGAGGATGTATTTTATCACCAACAGCAAGTTTTACTTAAAATATAAGTATAGGTTGTGTAGCCTGCTTTCAAGCTTTACTTTCTTCTCTTTTTCTATTTTTAAAGTTATAACTACAGGAGAAAAAGGTAGGCTTAGTTGTAGCCTTCCTTGTAAATTTAATTTTTTTATTCAATATTGGAAAATCTTACACAGGAGTTTTGTCTGTTAGAACAAGGGTTTCTACTTATTCAGTTGTGTAATCTAATATAAGCTGATCTTTGTTATTTATTAATATATGGCATAAATTAAAAATAAAATAATTGGAACATTAAAAATTGATATGTCTGATTTTTAGAAGATATACATACACATATATATATTTTGATACATATGGATATATATTTTGAAGATATATACATACATAAATATGCATAAATGAGTTGGTGAGTGGGTCATTTAGAAATTTGATTGCAATGAAATCAGTTGGTATTATAAGGTGTTTCCACGTCATCAACATTTATAAATGCAGGATAACCAACATTTAAGTGACTTTCTTTCTCCAGTTCATAGCCACTGCTATGATGGCAACAGTTGTAAGGAAAACAACATACTAAATCATATGGTTAGCACAAGAGAGAGTTCATTTATTTCCAAGAAGCAGCTAACTGGAGAAAAAATGTAGTTCATGGTCAACAAAGAATATCACTTCTGAGTGCACTTTGTTCTTTTTACCTTTTATCCTTTTATTCTCTCCCTGAAATTCCATGTTTTTGGAAATGTTAACATGTTTCAGAAATTCAGGTTTGTTTGAATCAGTGAGAGAATTAAGTTGTATTTCTGTCTTCATAGATTCAAGATGATTGCATCTAGAATTTAATTTATTAAAAGGGACATTCAATACATATGATGCATTTTTGTGTGTGTTTTTCATTTCATACAGAAATAAGAAATGGAAACTTAAAAGCCATTCTAGGGCTGTTTTTCAGTTTGTCTCGTTACAAGCAGCAACAACACCATCAACAGCAGTACTATCAGTCCTTGGTGGAACTTCAGCAGCGAGTTACTCACGCTTCCCCTCCATCGGAAGCCAGCCAGGCCAAAACCCAACAAGATATGCAGTCCAGGTAAGGAAAAAAGTAGGGAATGTGTTTCCAATAGTTTGTGTAGATACAACTTGTTTTTAACAAATTATTGTCCACGAGTTTGAAAAACATACTTACGTACTTGTATCAATGTGATGGGTTTATTTGACTCATGTAATAGAAATTGAAACCACTCTTCTTTTGCTTGGACAAGCAACATCTATCATCTTTTGGGTGACATATTTTGTTTGCTTTCTAAAGATTGTTGTTCTGTATCAAAGTGTAAAATGTCTTTGGTGTAAGTAATGTGGCATCACTACTTTCTTTTACAAATGACTTAAGTATTTAGAATGTGCTATTGAGTCCTAGTCTCCTGTCCTGTAGTTACCTTTCACTGATGCTTTTGATTAATTAAATCTGTCAAGAATTTCAAGTCTGTTAAACATAGGAGTTTGAGGTTTGGGAACATACTGTTTTTGATGTGTGTGTGTGTGTGCGCGCGCATGCATGCGCGCATGTGTGTGTATATGCACATACATGTATTATTTGTCTGACTTGAGTCTTTTGGCACATGTAGACACAGCCGGGGGTGGAGTGCTCCCAAATCATAACAACTTCTTTTCTCTTTCTTTATTGACTTTTTTTTTCCAATTTAGAATTATGTTAGTCAGTGTTCAACTAGAGGAGCCAAGCAAGTGAAAGATATATAACAAGAGATTTATTGTGAAGAATTGGTTTAGCATGATTGTGCATACTGGTTAGGCAAGTATGAAATCTGAAGGGCAGCTCAGCTGGGAGAGCAGGCAGAACCCTTGTTGTGAGCTGCAATTGCAGTACACAGGTAAAATTTCTTCTCTCAAGGAAGCCTCAGTTCTGCTTTTAAAAAGCAGAACTTTCGGCTGGGTGCGGTGGCTCATGACTGTTATCCCAGCACCTTGGGAGGCCGAGGAGGGTGGATCATGAGGTCAGGAGTTCAAGACCAGCCTGGCCAAGATGGTGAAACCCTGTCTCTACTAAAAATACAAAAAGTAGCTGGGCGTGGTGGCAGGCAGCAGTAATCCCAGCTACTCGGGAGCCTAGGGCAGAGAATTGCTTGAACCCGGGAGGCAGAGGTTGCAATGAGCTGAGATCATGCCACTGCACTCTAGCCTGGGCGACAGACATTACCCAGATTATCTAAAATAAACTTTACTGAAAATCAGTTGATTATAGACTTTTATCATATCCTCACAATATTTTCACAGCAACAACTAGATTAGTATTTGATGGAATAATTTAGACTATAGTCTAACATAGTTTCCATATCAGAAAATAATGATCAAAGAATGAAGTTTCACTTAACAGCTTTCATGCGAACTGCTATGTTTGTTCCTGAACAATGACTGGGGTATTGGTTAGTTAGCTGTATTACATAAATAGTTATGATTATTTTTCTTGAGGAGAGAGGATATGAAAATCCCTTTCATTGTCTTTGAAAATATGTGCATATATCAAACAAACATAAATACTTAAGTTTGTCCACCTTAGAATTCAAGCTTGGGACCTACTAAGTTAACCCTGAGTTTGGTAATTAGAAATGACTCAAACAATTAAAATAATGTTCCAAAATGCATTATGAACCACATCTTACTCTGTCTCACTCACTTCAGTTGTTCAACTGTTAAGAAATCACCTTTCATCTATCAATCCTCATGTCAACATTTTTTGTTACTTCACGGTAAACAATATTTATCTCTTAATATAACCATGTAAATTCTATTCCCTTTGGAAGATTTTCACCCATTAGTGAATTTTTAAATGAATAAAAAAGCAATAGTTTTACTAAAAACATAGCATATAATATAATGTTTATGAAGTGATGGGTATATTTTTTATTATAAAATAATGTAGATATTTGCTCTTTAGGCTCATCGTGGCTTTTGGTTATATCAAGTGAGATTGTACAAGGGTCATAGTGGAAAATAAATCTCTATAGGATAAATTTCTTGGATTTTGATAAGCATAGAGAAGGAGACAGTGGAAGACATAGTGTTTTATATATTATTATTTTTGTGTGGATGGCTGGAACAAAGAGATGGATTCTGAAAAGTGCCAGTAATAATATTTCCTAGAGTTTGGTTTAAGCAATTTACATAAACAAGACACAAGAATAGTAGCTGAAAAAATAAAGGAAATAAAGTTATTTTGTGTAAAGCACGTTGACTCTGGAAGTGATATGGAATATCATTTGACACTGTTTTACCTCACGCTTTTTCTGTATCTTCCATGTGGAATTTCTTGTCCAGAATTTCTTGCCCAGAATTTCTTGGTAGTTATGACTCTTTTAGGAAAATGTTTCTTTTTCTATTCTTCTTGCTGGATATACATGGCTGTTGTGAAACTATGGAGTATTTTAAAATATAAAGCCATATATAATACTCACGGTTTTAATACTATTTTGTGGAAGGATGTCTCAATTTTTTCATTACAAGTTTATGAAAAGTATCCTTTTCAACAGTGTCCTTTAAGGTTGAGGTAGACTCTTAGCAAAATTTTCTTTTGATAAATTGGATGTAATTAGTTTTTGAATTGATATATAATTTAATAAATGTTTATAGAGTAATAGCTTTACTAAAAGTTGTATTCAGGACCCTAATATAGAAAAATTCAAGTCTTATTTTTAATAATCTTACTTTTAATTGAATTTGTTATATGTTTTAAAGCATATGATATTTAAGACATTAATACTTATTTTCATTGATATAGATTTGGTGTATCACATTAATATATCAATTAAAATTTATGTGGACTTACCTGTAGCAATCAATATTTTTAAAGCATTTTTCAAAATCCCGTAATGATAATATGCATAGGAACATAATGTAGTATCTATGTGTTAGAACCAAAATAATCCAGAAAAAAGTCCTAGTAACAAATTTATTTTCATTTGCTGCATGTGTGAGTCATAAATCATGATTTATGATGCCTTCTATTGATTTCAAAGTTCCTTCCAAGTAAATATTTTAAATGACAACTTGCTATACTTTTCTGGATATTTGGCCAGAAAATGTTCTTATATTTTTCTCTGTAGACTAATAAAAATTTCTTAGAGTATGTTGTGTCAGTTCTGTGAAAGCTTTTCTGTTTTATTCTCTTTGTTTAAAATAAATTGGCATAATTCTACATACTTCTACAACATTTATTTTATACATTATTAATTTTTAATTTGATTTTGCTATTTTGAAAATAACTCCAGATATTTTTACTCAATTTGAATAGCTTTCATTTAAACATGAATTTGTATTTAAAGGTTGACAAGTGAAATATACAGGAGAAAAAAATTACACATGGACCAGAAGGAAAGAATAGAGCAACAAACTCTGCTCTCCTGTCTTTCAGCTCCCTCTCCACCTTTGTGTGTGCATAGGTGCATATGTGAGCTTGACTGTGTGTGTGTGCACAAGTGTGCATGCATGTGTGTCCCGCTCAAGTGGCACCTAGAGCTCTAAGTATTAAGAGTTCCCTTCTGGAATCAGACTGCCAGGACTTGGATCTGTATTAAAATAAAGGTGGGATTCAGATTTTAAGTTTCTTAAATTCATTACAAGGAATTATTTGGCTATATTTGGAGTGACAAAGACTTGATTAACCAAGTAATCAATTCTTTAAAATGTAAATATATTTAATATAAAAATTAGATTTTATATATGTCAGTATTTTTGGATGGACTTTATGTGAGTAAAGATTAAACATCTTGCTATGTTCCAAAATATTAAGCATCTATCTTATTTGCATTTATTTAATATAAGAAATAAAAATAGTTCACTGTATAGTCCTTAATTTTCTTTTTATTTTGAAAAAGGTAGATAAAAATTCTTCTCTCCAACCAAAAGGGGAAATGAGAAGTGTTTTAATATAAAATGCTAAAAAATCATATATAAGGGTTGGTATCATTGTTATTTTCCAAAGGTATTAATTGGGAGGTGAAGAAAATCCTATTTGTTATTCTAGGAAACAATGTAAAAATAAATCCTATAATTTTAAAACTCATAAAATTCATTTTCATCCTATGCTATTTCTGTGAATCTTACATTTTCATATGTCACATTTTGACAATTAGAGCTCTAGTTGACATGAAAGCTAAAGAAAATTCCAATTCACTGAAACCCTGTGCAGTACCTGGCACATACCAGCCAACAATACTCAGTAAATTAATGCATGATTTTCCTAAGAATATCTTATAAAAACCTTTCAGTGCAGAAAATATAAAATGAAATTTGATTTTTCTTATGTACTGACTTAGTTATACACAAGGTGTTAGGATGATAGTACATGTAAAAGATAAAATTTTTTGTTTGTTAAAAGCTTTTTTAAAAGACATGCTTTTTCTTAAAATACATGCATTTGTCTTATGAAATGACTTTCCTTTCTTTTATCAAATAGTTGATGAATTTTACCAACTCACAGATAGTGATTATTAAATCATGTGAATAAATATGTAGTATACAATTAAAACATGTATGAAGAAGAAAATTGAATATGTAAGTAGAGGCAAGAGATTGCATAGATAGATGATAGAGGTGGCAAAACCAGCGGTGATAATCTTTCTGAATTAAAAATAAAATTATTTGGGGAACTTGAAAGATCATGATCTCTGCAGATGATCATATATCCTTCTGCTTTTGATTTTGTAGAAGCAAATCAAGAATGTGTCCACTTTCAGTTAAGATGAACGTGCTCCAACAGGATTCACAAGTTAAATTGTGAAATCCCTGGGTACATGTTTTCTGAATGACTTGTCTGTTCCCTTGCAGCCCCTTTCCAAGGTTCCCGTGACCCCTACCACACACGTTGCTCTTGGAACCGCCTTACCATAGAGGACATTTGCCTTCCAGGGTATCTTTTCCAGGAAACATTGTTTCTTTCTGGGAGATTCACTCTGAAACTGGATGGTTTACAGCTTTTTGGCCAAAGGTTATAAATCTGGAGGAGTATATAAGGAAGTTTAATTTAAGATGACAGGAAGGCTCTAGTAATTTAAGCCCCTGTGAACCTGGCTTCAATTAGTTGCCTAATTCAGTTCTGTGTTGTGGTCTATCATATGCTCTTTAAAAAAGTCAGTTAATCAATTAAACTTTAAACAAAACAAAAAGAAAACCTAAAAGAAGAGGGATATTTATAAATCATCATTTAAAGCAGGATTTTATTTCTAGAGATAAATAATTGAAGAGGAGGAAATTATTCTTAAATGATTGCATTTGGAAACAGAATATGTAATATTAAGAAAGAAAGTTTGTATATGCATATGCACACACTTTTGTTATACTGTAACACTGGTGTTTCGGTTGTTATAGATGAGGATTATATTAAAGTAAAGGTAGGACTCAGATTTTAAGTTTCTTAAATGTATTACAATAAAATATTTGTCTATATTTGGAGTGATAAAGACTTGATTAACCAAGTAATCAATTTAAAAAAATTTAAATATATTTAATATAAAAATTAGACTTTATCTATGTCAGTACTTTTGGTTTTGTTTTGTTTTGTTTTGTTTTGAGACAGAGTCCCACTCTGTCTCCCAAGCTGGAGTGCAGTGGCTCAATCTCAGCTCACTGCAATCTCTGCCTCCTGGGTTCAAGCAATTCTCCTGCCTCAGCCTCCCTAGTAGCTGGAATTACAGGCACCCACCACCACTGCCAGCTAATTTTTTGTTGTTGTTGTTTTTTGTGGAGATGGGATTTCTTCATGTTGGCCAGGGTGGTCTTGAACTCCTGGCCTCAGGTGATCCAGCTGCCTCAGCCTCCCAAAGTGCTGGAATTACAGGCATGAGCCACCACACCTGCCCCTATGTCAGTATTCTTGGATTCACTTTATGTGGGTAAAGATTAAACATTTTACTGTATTGGTTATTTCAGAGTCAGGCAAGTATGGTTTGGAGTCCTGCTAGCCTGTTCGTAGTGGAGTGGCATGGCCAAATGATTTTGGTTATTTTAGTGTCAGGCAAGTATGGGTTTGATTCCTGTCTGCAATTCCCAGTGGAGTGCCTTGGCCATGTGACATTAACCTGCTCAACTCCTAGTGTTCTTCCTCTAATATTGGAATGGTGGTAACTTTCTCATAAGGGTGTTGAGACCAGATGAAATGATTTATGTATAAACTGCTTACTTAGCACAACACAGCATATAATAGACACTCAAACCAGCTATTTCCAGATTTTCTTCTCTGAAGATACTAAAGTTCATTGACTCACATTAAAAACCTTAAGTCAAACTCACTACTGTTTTCCCTTTTCTCTCTTTCTCTAATCAAGTCTGTCCATTCTAAGTTTAAATATATAAAAATGAAAAAGTAATAATTTTCCATTAAATATATAAAAATAATAAAGTAATACTTTTCCATTAAAATAGTTTAATAATGTTCAGTCCTTTTCATGCCCAGTCTAAATACACAGAATAATGCCTTTAATTATTTTAGGTATTTTCTTTAGTAGTTACTTTCATATAGCTAAATACAATGCTTCTACCACTAGTTTCTATTCATCAATTTGATGATTATCTTTTGATTCACACTTCCCTATTTCTCCCCACCCTTATTAATTTAGTCTACAGGTTTTTATTAAGCACATAGTATGTTCTAGACAATCTCTTAGGCACTGGAGATACGCAGAAGACAAAAGAGATTAAAAAAAATCTTTGCTCTCTTGAAGCTTTCATTCTAGCGATTGGAGATAATACAAAATTAATTAAAATATTTACCAGTAATTTGACAGCTGATGGAGAAAAATAAACCAGAAAAGAGCAAATCAGATGTGCGGGAGCCATTTTTTGCTAATTTAAATTTAATGAGGACCGAGTAAAGTCCCTATGAGATGAAACATCTAAGAAACATCTATATCTAAGCGGAAATATTGAGGAGGCCATTGGAATTGCAAGACTGGAGTTTAAGGGACAGACGGAGCCCACAGATAAAAATTGTGGAAAAATAAGCACATAGAAACAATAAAAAGCTATGAGGCTAGGCATAATTAAGTCACCAAAATCTGTGCATAGATGAAGAAGAGAACTGAGGCCTTGGATCAGGAGTTTATCAATGTTTAGAGATCAAGGAGATAGCAAGTCCTGATAAAGGAGGCCAAAAAGAGAACCTGTAAAGTAGGAAGAAAACTAGAACTTGATGTCCTGGAAAGCAGGTACAGAAAGTGTTCAATGGAGAGAAAGATCAATAGTCATAACTTACATGGAGTCCCTTCTAAATCATTCTAAATAGTTTATACATACATTCACTGTCTCAATCCTCACGACAATCCTATGATGTAGGGATCATATTCTTAATATTAATTTTCACATAAGGAAACTGAAAATGGAAAGATCAATTAAATTGCACAGTTTCACAGAGACTAGGCTGTATATGGCTTCAAGGCAATCTAGTACAGAGTTTGTTTCTAACCATTATTTATAGAATGTCAACTACATGAAATGTTGCCTGTAAGTAGGATAAGGACTGAGAACTGACCTGTGGCTTTTGCACTGGAGACTTCGATGAGAGCTCTTTCATTGAGGTAGTTGCTATGATAACTTCATTGGAATCTGTACAAAAGAGAATGAGAGGGAGGAATTACAGATGGAGATACACAATTTGTATATGTCAGTTTAAAAACCTAGTAAATAAGGCAGATCTTTCTTAGAGTGGTACTAACATAATTATACTCCACTATCTTTAGTTCTTTTATTGGTTGACTTTGTAACTTTATATAGTAGAATAATATCTTTCTTTTTCAATCACCTGTAGGTATCTTTTGGTATTCTGTTTTGTAAAACCTGGATGTTAGCACCTCGGTTTGGTTCTCCTCTATCCACCAGCAATTTCCAATCTCTATTATCGGCACTTTTTCCTTTTTGTTATCAATGTTCATAAGATTAATCTATTTTGTCCACATACCTGATTCTTCCATGCTTTTAGGATAGGTTGATTTTAAAAGTTGAAAATCAATAGAGTGTTTAGATAGGAGCTATTGTGTGTGTGTGTGTGTGTGTGTGTGTGTGTGTGTGTGTTTGCTTCAGAATAAAGACCTATAGTCTGATTCTTCCCTACTATAGGCCTTTCTCAAAGTCTTGTGAAAGGTGATATTTGTTTGAATTTATGCATAAAATAGTAGATAATTTGAATAAGGGCCAGAGCTCATTTTGTGACAGTTTGGGGAGATTGGTCCAAGTAAACCAAGGGATCACTATTGCCAGCATTTTTTGTTCTGGGATTATTCAGTTATTATAGTTTAAAATGCTTTTTTTGTTGTTGTTGTTCAGGTAGTTAGTTAGTTGGTTTTGGTTTAGTTTGGTTTGTAAAAAAATTCTTAGTTTTACTTTTCATAAAAACGTCAGAATTAATTTTCTAGGTATAAAATAAAAACATCATAATGTATATTATTTTTCCAAAAGAATTGTGAGAATATAAATACAGTTGAAAGTATTAGACTAACTCGTAATTTAAGAATTTAAGGACAGGTGCAGTGGCTCATGCCTGTAATCCCAGCACTTTGAGAGGCTGAAGCAGATGGATCACCTCAGGTCGAGACTTGGAGACCAGCCTTGCCAACATAGAGAAACCCTGTCTCTTCTAAAAATACAAAAATTAACCAGGGGTGGTGGCATATGCCTGTACTGTAATCTCAGCTACTCAGGAGGCTGAGGCAGGAGAATCACTTGAACCCGGAGGTGGAGATTGCGGTGAGCCAGAGCCAAGATCATGCCATTCCACTCCAACTGGGTAACAAGAGTGAAACTCTGTATAAAAAAAAAAAAAAAAAAAAAATTAGGACATACTTTTTGCCCTAAATATCTAGATTTAAAAAATGGTGAACCAGTATTTGTCCTATCAAACCGTTTTTGAAATGTGAAATGTGTATTGTAATAGAGCTGTGACTCATGAAAACTAATTTATGATTAATTCATTTAAAATTTTATCACAGGACGTTCTGATGGCCTTGTTAGGTATTCTCTACCAAACACTAGAAATTTGATTCTAACCACAGGTACTAAGGATTTGGCATGTATGAGACACTTTCTTCTCAAATAGAGCACCAATAATATATGTAATTATTTCATTTGCAGTTTTATACCATATAAAATTATTTATTAATATAAAAACTAACATCAAAAAGTTAAAATTTATTAAAAATTTTAAAAATGTATTAAAGTCAATAGCTATTGAATTTATTAATCTGTTTTCTGAATTTATTAATCTGTTTTCTACTAAAGAGTAACCTCATCTCAATTTTTTGAGGTTAGTCTTTAGAAGAAAACAGATTAATAAAGTCAATCTTTATAATTTTTAATAAATTTTTTAAATTATAATTAATAAAGTCAATAACTATTAACTATTCATATTCATTTTTCTATGCTTCTACATCTGAACATCCCAAGCCTCCCTCTTTCTGATTAAGCTGTTGGTCTCATAAGATGTTAAAAAGATAACTATTGATTTTATTAATTACAATTTTCAATATAGAGTAAAATTACATCTCAATGCATTCAGAGCTTCAGCCTCAAAAAATTGAGGTTAGTCTTTAGTAGAAAACATATTATTAATTATGGACCTTTTTTCATTATAAGTCAATAACTTTTCAAATTACTGACTTCTAGTAAAAATTTCACTGTCTCAAAATTCATAATTGTCTGGGCATGGTAGCTCATGCCTGTAATCCCAGCACTCTGGGAGGCCAAGGCAGGAGGATCACCTGAGGCCAGGAGTTCCAGACCAGCCTGGTCATCACTGTGAGACCCTGTCTCTACAAAAAGTACAATACAATAATAATAATAATAAAAGTTAGCTAGAGTTGGTGATATGTGCCTGCAGTCCTAGTTACTTGGGAGGCTGAGGTGAGAGGATGGCTTGAAACTAAGAGGTCAAGGCTGCACTGAGCCATAATTGCACCCCTGCATTCCAGCCTGGACACACAGTGAGATTCCTCTTCTAACAAACAATAGGAGAAGAAAAAAAAAACACTAAAAATTAAAAAAAAGGTGTAATAATTATGTCAGTAGGATAATTAAATTATTTTTCTGTAGCCAAGTCTACATGGAAAACCAAATTATAATCAGGAGATAACTGGGTGAGCATGGAAATAGATTTACGAGATTTGCATGTTTCAGCAAGCTAGTCTTGCTTATGAATCTTTAACCATTATTGAAGAGCACCCTTTCAACATATACCTCTTCAAATACCCTTTTCTGTGCTTCTATTTCTTGACCATCCCAAATGCCTCCCTCTTTCTGATTGATATCTCAGTCTCATAAGATGGTTTTTTTGTTTGTTTGTTAATAAAAAGCCTTCTCTTTCTGCTGTATGGCAGACTCTAGACCAATGCTCACCCATCAGAGATATATTGTGACCCCAGCCACTTCTCTTTTTTTTTTTTTTTTTGAGATGGAGTCTCACACTGTCACCCAGGCTATAGTGCAGTGGCACAATCTGAGCTCACTGCAATCTCCGCCTCCTGGGTTCAAGTGATTCTCCTGCCTCAGCCTCCCAAGTAGCTGGGACTACAGGTGTATGCCACCACTCCCAGCTATTTCTTTTTTTTTTTTTTTATATTTTTAGTAGAGATAAGGTTTCAGCACTTTAGCCAGGATGGTCTCGATCTCCTGACCTCACGATCCGCCTGCCTCGGCTCCCAAATGCTGGGATTACAGGAGTGAGCCACCGCGCCTGGCCAACCCCAGCCACTTCTTACAAATATTGTTACTAAAATGCCAAGGATTTGTCTAGATCCTGCTGTGCACTGCACAGAAAGCCAATTATTGAGAGAAGGAGTATTGCCAGGGAGGAAGCCTTTTATTGGATGCTACCCCTGTGGAGAAGACAGACCAGTCTCAAATTCAACTAAAATTAGGGGTTTATATGGCAAGGAAGAAATGTAACTGTGTGTGGGAAAACAGGAATTAGGGAGGGATAAAGGAGTTGGTCGACAGGAAGCAGGTGGTCAGTTAAGCAATCATGACAGATGGGGGGGCCTGGTGTCTTATTGTCCAGATACAATTATCTGGTAAGTTTCAGTTCCTTGACACTATTTGGGATGCCTGACGGTTGGTTTCCTGAGGAAAAAATCCCAGATAATATAACCGTAAGTTTCTCAAGTTTTAAGACTAGAAGGGTCAATTTCTATGTTTATTCAAAAGAAACCATAAACATCCAGGCTATGGGACAATTGGGCTGGTTTGAATATGATTATATTGATGATTGTATTTTCTTTGCAGTAAATGGAGAGCAGCCCAACTGTAAGGACTTGATAGATTTTCTCGCAAATCTTCACATACTTTATAAATATTTGTTTTATAAATGTAATAAATGTCATTTTCCAGAACATACGTACTAAGAAATAATTTAACATATTTTCTGATGACTACAATGCTTTTTAAGATTTTAGAAGTATTAAATAATCTGATTTTTCAGTGATCCGTGTGGTCTTTGCCTAAGTTAGTTTAAATTTTTAGTTTTACCAAGTAACTTTTTCTACCAGTATTCAAGTTCCAGTTTTTTAAGATGGTTACATTCAAATGAACTTTTGGAATGAAGCTCTGAACGTATTGAGATGTAATTTTACTCCATACTAAAAATTGAAAATGGAAAAACATCCACAGACCAGCATCATAGCACAGTACTTTGAGCTATGTGTAAGTAAAAGCATTGTGGAAAATCTAATTTATGGTGATACTGTGAAAGAAATATGACCCTGTTTCCTGAATTGTCCTTTATCTTGAAGTTTGACATTCCTAAAAGAGCAAGAGACTTTGATGCCATAATATGTTACACAGGCCTGTCCCTCTTTAGTTACTGTTTTCAGATCTCACAAAAGCAGACCCTGCAGGTGGCCTTATTAACTGTCTGTGGAAATTTAAGACAGAGGTTATAACATATTTGCATACCATATTTTACTAATAACATAAGTTATCACAATAACCTGTCCCAAATGCAATTCAGATGATATTTCAGGCACCCAGTTACTAAAAAGAAACACATGGGGATAAAAGCTGTTTCTGACTTATTTATGGATTAGGCAATAACTGTTTTCAGTGAACTCTTGGCAAACGGAGAACGTATTTTATGATATACTCTGCAGCAAGGACAGTTTTTGCAAAATGTCTTAAATATTTTTAAGGACCACATATAGTTTTGAGGTACCAAAGATATATTTGCAGAAGTGGCTAGATAGGTCTCTCTTTCTTACCGCTAACAGTTTGTTAGTTATCATTTTATAGCAGTTCACAAGGAGCCTGCAGAAGGCTTTAAATAAATAATTTGGTTTAAGGAACTCTTTTAATTTTAATTCTGAATATATGGTTTCATTTCTATCCCAAGCAATCATAGGACATATAAAGAAATTTATTTCCATCTATCTCAGTCTTAAAAACCTTTAGTGAATATATTTAATTGTCTTCAAAGTTTGTTCTTTTGTCTAAAATTACTTAACATAAGACATTAAAAATATATTTCATTATAGTATATCTTGGGAACTTTATTCCCATGCTCAAGCCATTTTCAGTGAATTTAAAAGAAAATAATTTCTGTCTTTTAAACATAATGCAGTATTATTAAAGAGAAAATTGGGAGGTAAAAATTGCCCACTAAAACCCAAACCCAAGAAATGCCTTATTTTATACTCTGGGATTTGTTTCTTTATATTCCACATTGTTTCCTTGTGAATAATGCTTTTTCAAAAACAAACATGATATTATAATTAAGCATGGTTTTCTCTTTCTTTGGGAATCAAGATTACTAAATGTATGACTATATAGAGCTTCCGAATAGGGATTTCCTCTCTTGTGATGTATTTATGTGACTCTAAGACTGAGGGTAAATAGGTAAGGCTGGAAACAAGGATGATTCTAAAATTATTTTCTATAAAATTTCTTTATATAGATAAAGAATTATAAAAACCTATGTAATGTGAAAGATTGCCTTTATATTCTGTGTTCCTCTAACAAATATAGCTTATTCAACTAATTTGTATTAAACACATCCATTTAAAAATTACTGTTCTCTACCTGATTTTTATGTTTTGATGAACCAACCACTGTCTACTTGGGCAGAGTCAATGCATACCACAGGGCTTAATGAAATATATTATTGCTATTGATCATTTATATATCAGATTAGAACCTTGTGTTCTTTTCCACTGGTGATTTGAAAGTTCAAATGTGACCTTTCCACAAATAAATTGACCCTCACTGTGTGCCAAGAGATATGTTGGATATGTGGCTAAGAAAAAATGATAAAATGATGTTACTTTTCAAATTGCCCACAACCTTATAAAGTACCTAGATATTTAAGCAGATCATTTAATAGACATGTTAATTAATTCAACAGAACACAAGTTACTCAGTGACCAATGTTAGAGAAAGGAGCACATATAAAGGGACCGACGATGAAAATGCCATTTCTTATTCAGGAAACCATAGTTATTTGGCCAAGGAGAAAGGTAAAGTAGAAATAGGTTCCGGGTATCTACTGCTGCTTTACAAAACACCCCACAACCTAATGTCACAAAACAATAACCATTTTATGATGCTCATGGATTTTGTAAGCCAAGGAATCAGACGGAGCACAGAGAAGATAGCTTTTCCTTGCTTCACTATGTCCAAGGCATGCAATGGAGAAGGATGGAATGGCGGGGATGTCACAAACTGGTGACAGACAGAATATTGCTGGTTGGAGAATAGACTTCCAAGATGACTTCTTTACTCACAGGTCTAGCAGCTTAACTGAAATTCACATAGCCACTCCATCATGGCAGCCTTTGTGGTATCATATTCTCATATGGTAGCTATAGTGGTTAAGGCAGCCTCAAGCCCAGTCAAACTCTAAGACATGGGTGGATAGCACAAAGATCTCACCTCCCAATGGAAGAATGAGCAGTAAATTTATTGTATTCCTGTGTTAAAATTGTCACAGCATATAATGAGAGAGCAGACTGGAGAAGTAGGCAGAGGTCAGTTTGTGGAAGTTGTGAATTCTATGCGTAGAGGCTGGGACTTACTTGGTAAATGTAAAGGAAAATTGCTTTGAGAAATTTTTAACAGAGGAAATGTAAGACAATTTGTAACTTAGAAATATTGTCCTGGTGAGAGCGTAGAGAAAAGATGTGCTTTGGGCAGAGGAATAGGGAGGGACACTGCTATGATGGCGAGAGAATGAACAGTTTAATGTTTGCAGACATGAAAGTTGGAGTGGAACAATGAATTAACT
This sequence comes from Cacajao melanocephalus, assembly GCA_963573385.1. Taxonomy (NCBI): domain Eukaryota; kingdom Metazoa; phylum Chordata; class Mammalia; order Primates; family Pitheciidae; genus Cacajao; species Cacajao melanocephalus. The sequence goes on along the minus strand of CAUYLG010034428.1, from coordinate 65,370 downwards.
GATTAGAAGTAAGGGTAAAAGATAATCAACACATGTCTACTTTCATTGATGACTTGAAATATGATTTATTTTAGTAAGACAGAAATTATAATACAATAGTGGAAACAGATGAGAGGAAGGAAGTGAAGAGAAAAATTTTAGCTTTGGCCTTCCTAGGTTTAAGATTTTAATGGAACTTTGGTGACTAGTATTTGGCTCCAGAGCCCAGGAGAGTAGCCAGAGATATGGACCTGGGAACCTGAGCTTAGCTATGTTTTATTGACTGAAACAATAGAAATGGAAGAAATAGCTCAGGAAAGAGTATAAAGATAGGGGAAAGAAAGGAGAGCTCAACATAAAACTCTGGGGACCACAAACATTTACCAGTGAAGTGAACAAACAAGGAGAATGAGAGAATGTTCTTTTTGTTTGTTTTGCAATGTACTGAGTTATGGTAACTTTTTGCTAAATTCTTAAGTGCAAATTGTTTTTCTATTGAGAAATGCCTTGTCTTCTGAGACATTTATTCTTGTCTTTCAAATTATTCCTGAAATCTAGATACCAATGAAATACAAAACTCTGGTTGAAGTATTAAAATAAATAAACTATATTGAACATATTTTCATCTAATCGCTGTGTCGCAAAACAAAACATTGACTCAGTCCTGAATTTAAGACACTTTTGGATTCTGTGCAGTGTTAAGATTTATGTTTTGGAAGGCTCACCTATGTGTATTGCTTTGGGAATCGTGGTTCTTTTGTGTCCTTTTGGGACAGTTTCTGATGATTTCTTACTGGGCTAAGTCCTGTGGGACTTGAATTGTTGACTTTGGGAAACAAGAATAATGAATAATATACATAAAATATTGAAAGAGAATAAGAATTAATTGTATTTCATTTCAATAAATCACATTCCCAAAGTAATTTTAAACTGGGAGACCAAGAGCCACAGTTAAAAGCTCAGCCATTGTTCTGAAAGAGCCATGCTTATGGGCTTTCACGTAAGAATAAGGTAACATCAAAAGTGGTAAGTGAGAACCAAGGGAGGTGATATTAGGAAGACTTCCAAGTGCAGGTGTGCAGGGTAATAGTGGCTAAAATTCCTATAGGATTCATTGCAGTATTTACAGGTCCTCCAGAGACTGTCAATTGTGCGTTTTTTAAACCTGTTACAGCACCTATCTTGACCAGACACCCTTCTAAGTGATCTACAATTTGTTCCTCATAAAAACCTTTAGGTAGCTGTCATCCTCATTTAATAGATGAGAAACTAGGCACAAAAAGCCACTGAGCTGACATCTGGCTCTAGATTCCTTGCTATTAACCAGTGAACTAGAGATGCGCTGCTGGCATTTCAACATATTAATTCACAGAAGATAATTTCATATATCATTTCTGCACATCTGCAAAATACTTTTGTTTCTCTTTCCAAACTTGAATTCGATTTCCATTAAATATAAAATTATACTTTTTATGAAGAATATGAGTTAGTGTACATGGTTTTAGGGGTTACAGTTCTCTGAATGAAACAGTAATCTCTGTACACTTTAACCAAATTTTTCCAAATTAAATCTTTCTAACACAGTGCCAGTACATGAGAGGTGGTCAGTAAAAGTCTTTACATTGATTCATTTATTGGACAACTGCATAATGAGTCTTCATGTTTGTCAGAATAAGGGGAACACTGAACTGAGTTTGGTGTTTTAACATCTATGTGTATGTGCCACTTTGAAAATGATAGGAATGTGTAGCTGCTTTTCTATTTGTTCATTAATTAAATATCCAAAAGTATATACTATATAAGTGAATCATTAGAATAAGATCATTGAGGGCTCTTCACCCTATCACCACTCTAAAGGTGGGATTTCTCACTCCTGAATATCAGTTTCCTCAGTGTTTCCTGTTTCTCTCTCCACTTTTTCCATGTAGACATAACTGAATCGCAATTATCTTTTCTTACGCTATACAAAGGATGTTCAACCTCATTTTCCCACTCTTTTCTATGTAACTTTATTGTACATAGAACACGTCAAGTCAGATGCTCAGGAGTTGTCTTAAACTCTTCCCTTTCTTTCAATTCCTAGATCCACTATTTCAACTTATTTTAATCATTTACTTTTATTTCCTGTGCCTCTGCCTTCATTCAGGCCTATATCAAATCCTGTCTGAATTTTAGTCACGATTTCCTATTTGGTCTAACTGTTTCCTGCCTTGTTAACATCTCCCAACTTCATTTCTTCCTCAGTTACTCTTACATGTCTAAGGAAAGGAACTATCTAATCTAAGAATTTAATATTTCTTCTGCAATTAAATGTTTTGGTAGTCTCCCACTGCAATCAGAATAAAGACCAAATTCCTCTGCAAATTGTTGTGGCTGTCCAGGTTCTAACTTGGAAAAATACTAGGTGTTAGAATAATATTTGTAGAATGAATGAATAAGAAAAATAAAAATATTTATAATTACCACAATATGTAGGCATAATTTGAAACAATTCAAATAATCGCTTCCCCAGCTGAGATTTTTTGGAAGAAGCTTGATAGAATCCAAAGAGATAAAATTGTTATATTATATGAAGTTCAGGTATTATATTTTGGTGATTTGTAGAATTCTGTATGTGTATTATGTTGAAGCAAATTTGATTCTTGAGGTTGAAAACTAAAACTAAGGAATGAGGTCATATGTACATATATACAGTTGTGCATATATGCATATACATATACACATATATATGACCTCATTCTGCATGGGAGTCTGCTGTTAGAATAACTGCAACATAAATAGATCATCTAAAAAAACCTTACATGAAGTTATTCAAATTTTTTAACTCTGTGTTTATGAAGACATAGAGAAGAGATACAAATATATTTTAACTCCCATTCTAATTCCTGTTGAGTGATAAGGGCTGTTTGAATCCTGGCCAAGGATTGTGAGGCTACCATAGGAAAAAAAAAAAAAAAAAAAAAAAGTTTCGTGATTGATTAGTGCTGTCTGTAATGGATGGGGGAGTGGCTAATTATACATTATGTCCCATATTTATTAGGTCTGAGTAAAACATTGCTAAAAAATTTAAATGATAATGTTTGCTTGTAAGACTATGAGAACAGTTGCTTAAATACTACAATTATTTTACCCCTTAAAATTGTTTTGATTGTTTATTCTTGATTTCTAGGTAGAGTGGAATGAAGTTGTTTAATGTTATTTCTCTGAATGTCAAATAGTATCTTTTGAAAGTAAATTTGTTTGATACTTGCAGAGATGATTCTGTATCTATACAGATTCTATAATATCTTGGAAATCTTCACAAATCTATGGGGTAATAAAAATATTTCAATCGATAATTTATACAGACAATATCATACAAGAGAACAGAGTACAGCTTATGAAATCTTAACAAATTTAAGTTCAAATTTCAGCACTGTTATTTACAAAATGTGTAAAATGCACGAGTTAATGTTTAAAGGCTTAATTTTCATATTTGTCAGTTGGATATATAGAATAACCTTTGCAGGACTGTTGTGAGGAATGAATAAGATAAATGTAAATTGCTGCCAGTTAATAAGGATATAATAATGACTAGTGTCTTTCTGTTCCTTCCTTTAACATACTTCTGATAATTCCATTCTTGGAACAATTTTCCTCGCTTAGAAGGTGGAAATGTAACATGCCATAATTTGACGATGCCACCCAGTAAATGTCAGTCAATTACTTAGTTATTGAACATATACCAGCCCCATGATAGGGACTGAGAATGTGAAAAGTGAACATATCATAATTCCTGCCTTGGAGAACAACACAGTCTGTTTAGGAGACAGATACTTAACCATATCAATTACTGCACCATCCAGATACAATATTCAAGAGTTATCAAAGAGATATTAGAAAGGGGATTCTGAAGTTTAGGATTGAGATTGGGGTTTGAAATATACATTTGCTATAAAAGAAGGAAGGAGTAGGTTAGCTGATATCTGAGATTATAATTTTGAAAATATATATGATAACAGCATGAAGTTTTGTGGTTGGTGACAGTGAGTGAACCTGTATTTGGGAAGTAGGAGTAATAGTTGGAGAAGTGGCTGTTGTGTCAGAAATGCTACAAATGATGAAGTCTATAATAAGAAGACTGCTGACATCTAGAGAAGAGGCATGGCTTGAGATTTTGGGTTATGCTGTTTGACTTTGGAAAGTGTGAGTATTCTCCTTCCAAGGAGACTTCTGTGGATATTCTGTAGAGCACAGTATCTCCAATTCTATTGTGCATAGGAATCACCTGGAGATTCTGTTTAAATGAAGATGCGAATTTAGTAAGCCTGAGATGGGATCTGAGGTTCTATATTTCTAACAAGTCCCAGATTATGTCAATATTGTTGGTCTACAGACCCCATTTTGGGTAGTGAGGCTGTAATGGTTAGTAGAAATGGGTAACCACAGATTCTGCCCTGTTTGAGAATCTTTCTTTTCTTATAATAAATGGATTTTATAATTCCACATGACGATTTACACTAAAGCTGAAATAGGAAGCTCTGGTAGTTTGTATCCTGCTGTTTTGATCACCAGATGAATTCCATACTTTAAAAATAGTTGACTGTGTACAGTTTTCTCTTCTTCCTTTCCATGTTGGGAAAAATAAAAAGCATCCCCTTTATATTCCGCTTCACTAGAAAGATGATCACATACTTCCTTTAGGAGGACCCACAGTGAGTCTCAAAATACTTACTCCTTTTGTGCTTTTGTTTCTGACATATTTTGCCCACCCGTAAGCTAGAAGGAGTCTGATCGTACAGGATTTCAGAAAAAAAAAAATTCAGAAATCTAAAATCCCTTAGTTTACTGGTTTTTTGACTCAAGTTTATTTTTCCCCACTTGCCTGAGAGCTGTGTCTACATGTCACCTGTGTCTGTTTTCCTGGGACTCTGCAAGTTGGCTATGCCTACTCACCTGCTTTGTTACTAATATGTTATAAACTTGAAACCTGGGAAGTGGCGTTACAAGCACTGTGGAGGATAAAATGCTTTTCTGCCGTCTAGGGAGGCATAGACAATAATGTTTAGAAAAATAAAGCTTTTAAGAAATATTTAGATCAAACAAGTAATGAAAGAAATGGGGAGAGACTGATTTTGTGAAAGTTTGAAAGAAAAATAATGAAAGAAAAGTAGAGGCCTACTGAAACAGAAAATTTGATATTTCTGTCTACCCTAGATTGCCAGTGATTTTTAAAGTTACAGTAATAGCTTAATTTTCAGATAACATTGCAAACGTTCAGCTAAGCTTCTCTTGCTCTTTTTGACTTCTTTTCAGATGAAAAGACAGAAACAGAGAGAGGTAACAGACATTTAAGTGTAGTTACTAAGAACGTAAAAACAGGGTGGCAGTGATACTATAATTAGAACCAGAAAGTAACAAATTTCTCACTAACTTACACATATACACACATACATGTGTGTACAGTGCCTTTAACGTCACATAATATTACAGAAATGTTAGGTATTATGCCAAACCAAATACTTTGCCCATTGGGCTTCCTGTGGAAGCTAAAGAGCTAGCCAAAACCAAAGAAAGAAAAAGATATTGTTCTTCCAAGGATTCCAAGAAGTCTATGCTTCTTGATCTATAAACATCTGAGAGTGGTAGACCTTATGTAGCTATAGGCCAGTGACTTTTGACTTGGTGCCTCTTAGAAATAGCTGGCACAATATAGTCTGTTAGTAGCTGATATCATGAAAAATAAAGGACAAAATCACGAAATTTATGAGACCATTGGGTTAATTGGCGAAATAATATTTATTCTCTATACTGGAAAATAGACGAAGGGAATAGTGAAGTTGCCTTATACATAAATCAAGTATAGAGAATATTAATTCTTTTTGTTATACTAGGCATTTGTAGCCATTGTACTTTCTAGAAGATAATAATAAATAAGAATAGTTATTATTCTACTTTTTGTAAACATACTAAATTCCATTTAAATTTCTCATGGACCCATCAATCTGACTTAACCATAATCACCTCACAATTTACCTTTTTTTAAATTTATATCCGACCAGTCTAAGCTCCTAATTCCACTATTGACTTTTTTGAATCAGCTATTCACCTTATTTTATTTAAAAAATAATTTAAAGATATAGCTGTGAAAGATAGAGTTTATGTTTAATATACTTACAATGTTATTCAAACACCAGGGATTTAGTCTAGGTCCTGCTGTCTGTGGCACAGAAAGCTAATCACTAAAATAACAAGAATTGACCAGGAAGAAGGCTTTACTCACTTGCTGCAGCTGACAAGAATGGGAGATCAGTCTCAAATTTATCTTCCCAATCAACTAAAATTGGGGGTTTATATATTGGGGAATAAATGTGGCTATATGCAAAAAGAAAAAAGGAATTAGGAAAAGGTAAAGTAGAAGAGTTGGTCAATAGGAAATAGGTTATGTGTTAGAAAAAGAAAAGAAAAAAAAAAACAAGAATTAGCAGATAGTAAGAAAGTAATCATGACAAATGAGGGGCCTGGCATCTCATTGTCTAGGTGTGGTTATCTGGTAAGTTTCAGTTCCTTAATACTATCTAAGAGGGCTGATGGTCATTTTCCAGAGAAAAGGAACTCAGATAAAGCAAATGTAAGTTTCTCAATTTTTAAAACTGTGAGGATCAATTTCTATGTTTATTCAAGGAAATCATAACATCAGTTCCATGGGACATTTGGGCCAGTTTCAATAATTCAAAATAATTATCACACTTAAAAATATTAACATTAATTACTTAGTTTCATTTAACTCATTTTCTCAATTTTCATCCAAGTGTTAAAATTTTCTCATAAAGTTTAACAGTTGTTTATTTGAGTCAGAATTCTGATAAACGTCTATGCATTACAATTGCTTTTACGTTCTTATAAGACTGTCTGGGTTTTCACTTCATAATTTTTCTTGCAATTTATTTGTTAATGAAACTGGATTATTTGTCCTATTGAGTGCTCCACTGTCTATGTTTTTATTATTGTGTTTCTGTAATATAGATCTTTGAAAAATTGTCTCTGTTAATTGTGTTAATAATACACTTCCTGTTTCAACACTTATGGTTCTGGTTTGGTGACATATGACATGTTATGTTTTCAAAATGTATTCATTTTATTATTTATTTACTGTTTTCTGAGACAGAGTCTTGCTCTGTCACCCAGGCTGGAGTGCAATGGTGGAATCTTGGCTTACTACAACCTCTACCTCCCAGGTTCAGGCAATCCTCCTGCCTCAGCCTCCCAAGTAGCTGGGATTACAGGCACAAGCCACCAGGCCTGGCTAATTTTTGTGTTTTTAGTAGAGACAGGGTTTCAGCATGTTGGCCAGGCTGGTCTTAAACTCCTGACCTCATGTTCCACCCTCCTTGGCCTCCCAAAATGCTGGGATTACAGATGTGAGCCATTGTGCCCAGCCTAGTTTTATTTTTAAGAGACAAGAGTAGGCAAATTTCCAATATCTATGATAATATTGGTACATTTGATTGAAGAGATTGCCTTGAAGAAATCTTGTTATGTTTATAAATATAAGTAACTAAAGTTAAATTAAAATTTTTCATTACATAAAAGGTTACAAAGCATAGTTGAAAAAGCTTGGAGATTTAATATGTGTCTAGACAGTGATAAAATGTTGCATAGACTTGGTGTAATTAAAAAATTTAAAGCTATACTTGAAAAATGGTTAGAATTTGATATAGTAGATATAGATAGGGAATATTCCCATAGGAGTTGTAGTATGAGTAAAGGCACAGAGAAATAGAAAAGTTCAAGTAAAATAAACACCCCTCTTGGGTTTTATCCTGTGACAAAGATAGTAGAACATAAACATAGAAGCATAAGAATATTTTATCAGGCTGTGATAAGTGGGTCACACTTGTACTCCCAGCACTTTAGGAGGGTGAGGCGGGTGGGTCATGAGGTCAGGCATTTGATACCAGCCAGACCAACATGGTGAAACCCTGTCTCTACTAAAAATACAAAAATTAGCTGGGTGTGGTGGTGGGTGCCTGCAATCCCAGCTACTCAGGAGGCTGAGGCAGGAGAATTGCTTGAACCGAGGAGGTGGAGATTGCGGTGAGCGGAGATCATGCCACTACACTCCCACCTGGCCAACAGAGCAAGATTCTGTCTTAAAAAAAAAAATACCTTATAGAGGTTCTTGAATATCAAAATATACTTTGAATCTAAACTAATTTGCTGCATGTTTTTGAAAATGTATTGTATGTCTTTGGCCTTTGCTTCCTTCACTTGTAATTTCACTTCTCCATTTGAGACAAACAATAATATCAAGACACAAGCCTAGATACATTCATTTCCATTCTAATATTCAATTCTAAAGAATTAATTAGATAAACAATACAATATTTGAATTTCCCTACGTCAGAGGTATTGCAGGAAGTATTAAAGGCTTGAATTATAGTGATAAACATGGGAATTGATGAAAAACATAGGTACAAATGGAGTTGTAGAGTTTGAATTAACATGACTAGGTATTGATTTCTCCTCTGTAATAATTGAAAGTGAAATAGAAAGAGTCAGCTATTGAGATTTTCAGGCTACATTATTAAGAAAATTGTGGTCTTGTAGATAGAAATGGAGAAATTTAAGGAATGAGCTTATTGAGACCTGGGGAATTAAAAAAATGGAGAGTTTGATGTGGTGAGCTTGAAGCTCATGTAAATGGATAAGTCTTTCATTCAGGTGGTATTGATGGATGGGAATATGAACAGAGGTTAATTCTTGGGGTAGAATTTTAGTTTAAATCTTAGTAGAAGATAAATTACTAAGTAAACAATACATAAAAGTATTTAAGGAATGAGGACATACTCTTGAAGGAAAAATACCATGCCTTTAAGAGATGGGGAAATGAAGACCCAATAAATGAAAGAGAAAAGGGGACAAAAATGATGGTTAACTAATTGGGTCAGCTTACTGGAATGCCAGTCTATGAAAAGGAGAGGTTCAAAGAGGCACAGGGACCAACATGGTCAAACAGAAAGACTTTAGAACACGGTGAGCCTTGAAGAAAACACTGTGTCCTCCAAGGTAACAGCTTTACCAGTGGAAGAAAGCAGGACAGAAGCTGCCTTTTAAGATTATGGTGAGAGGGTTTGGTGTAAGAATGCAGGTTAAAAGTAGCGTATTCTTACATAATAAATCAGAAAACACACACGGACCATAAAATGAAACTGATTTTGGCCAAATCATTCAACCTTTCTGGACTTCGTTGTTGTTTTACTTCTATTCTAAGAATTCTATTATGGTCCTTCTTTAAAATAATGAGGTGGGAGGGGCTACCAGTAAGGTGGCTTCAGCTCCCTAAAAGAAAATGCATTGTTTCATTGTCATCTTTTTTGCTAATATTTGTGTTCAATTTAGAGAAAATAGGGTAGACATAGTGGTTAACAGATAGTCCTCTTACTCTTGAATTGACAAGTAGACTGAGAAGTTCACAAAAGGTTTTTCTCTGAGTGTTTTTATTATTTAATTTAATTTTCAAAAATGTGATTTCACTGAATTGAGACAGTTTGAGTTTTATTTCTAAAGTACTCTCTGATATTATTGCTACTGAGGTAATTTAGCCAGTTGTGGCAGTTGTTTTGGTGCCCAGTGTAGTTAGAATAAAGAATGCATTATACACAAATAATATATCACATGTCAAATGTGCTCTGTGAATCTGAAGAAGCTCCCTCTGCATTAGGATATATTCCCCTCAAGCCAGGCAATTTTAAGGACCTGCAAGCTCCTACCCCAGACTAGCTCAGTGTAGTAAAAGTTAACTTAGTAAACACATCATCATCCTAAGTAATCCTTTCCTTGACTAAAATACCCTCTGCTTGGCAGAGAAGCAATTGGATCAAACGCAGCAGGGCTCCAAGTGATCCCACCCTGATTCCAACACTCCCATGCTGTTCTTGTTTCCTTGGAGGCCTTGAAAGCTGTACATGCACAGCAACTTGGTTCATGTAGAGCCGTCACAATTAATCTGGGAAGTGATTCTCCACTCAGGCATCAACCCATGACCATCATAGGGTGCGTGAACATGTACTGAGTTTATCGGGTCTAGCTATATCCTTCCGAACACTGATTCCAGAACTCTTGGGTAACTCAGAGATCAGTTGAACTTAATGTATAAATGTGCATTTTGTTTATAAAGTATTGTTCTTCAGACTTAAATTATGCTTTCTTGTGTGCCTTTGAACAAATATTTTGATTTAAAAAATCATTAAGAAATGTAATTCAAGAATGCCCAGAAATTGTCATCAGTATTTAAGTTTGTTTATGAAGAACTTAAGCCCACTTTAATATCAGTTTTTATATTGATCTTCCCTTAGACAAAACATCTTTTATTGTTTATTTCCTTGAAAAAAATCTAGTACTAGAGACCAGCAATAACTTATTAGACAGAAACCAGATTATTTAATCACTTGGCTTTCAAAATAATATTTAGATTAAGAAAAGAAAATTTGAAGAGTTTACTAAAGGAACTAATGACTGTCATCTCAAACTCTTCTTTTTCATCTTAAACTTTTTAAGAAAGTGATCTTTCATCATGCCAGTGAAACTTTAGTTTCCATGAAGTTTTTCAGTCATTTACAAAGGTTGAGTTTTTTAATATGATGAAATAATAGTATTTTTTAAATATTAGTAATATTACACAGCCATAATTGTAAAGTTAGTGATAACACGTTCTATGACAAGGTGTGCACTGCATTATTTCATAGTACATTCATAATCAAAGGTCATATTGGACATATAACATTACCATAATTTTCTAATTAATTTGTTCTTTATACATGTTTCTACGTGTTCCAATTGCATTTCATTAATTCATAGTTTTCGTGTAAGTTTGTGCTTTCTTTCCATGTACAAAGAATCTCTTTAATTCAATTTCTCTGTTTCTCCTCATACAGTCTGGCAGCCAGATATGCAACTCAGTCTAATCACAGTGGAATTGCAACCAGTCAAAAAAAGCCTACTAGGTCAGTTAATATTCTCTAATTTATTGTTTGTTAGTGATATTCAAGTAAATACCCAGTGATATTTTGTCCTGTCTTTTTTTTTTTTTTTTAGTGACACACTTCTGAATGAGAAGTTTAGGGCACTAAATTTTTCCAGGAAGATTTTCATACATAGTCTCAGGGATGAGCATGTTTGTGTTAGATAATTAAGTGGGTTTCGGCATCTTTTTAATTTAGTTATATGTAGTGCTATGACTGGGCTGAAGTCTAGGTTCTAGGCTTAGAATAAATCAGGAAAACCATTACTTTGAATGCCCAGTTCTTTTCAAGTCACATAATCTGGAAGTTATACAACAAAATTGTAATTGCTTTTTGAGATGGGCATGCATTAATTATTGCACATTTTAATGGAGAATTGAGAAACATTGGTAGATTTTAGTGGGGAAGTTAGTACCAGGTCAGTCTGGACTGTTCTTCTATCTGTAATAGTTTGATTTTTTGCTTCTTTATGACACATGTATAATAAAGACAGCCTGTTATAATAAATGACAGTGGATTATATACTGTTTGGAAAATAATGACCTATGAAAGTGTTTTGAAAGAATTTGACTTTTTAAAAATGTTAAGTTGCTGAAGGCATTATGGTAGCATGGAACAGCTGAATAAAGCCACAGCAAAAGACTTTTACACCTCTGATTAGTATGAGATTCTTTGTGTCATCTCACTCACTGGGAAAGTATCCAGCGGTGGTTTATTAGTTATTGTTCTATTGATGAATTGTATTATGCAATGTTTCACCACAAGGACTGCTTCTGATGCTTTGACTTGAGGTAGGTGCCTTTCCCCTTGCCTTGGCTTTGTAAGTTATGTTCATTTCCAGAATAGGCAAAATGATCCTGGAGAGACAAATTTTAAAAGGCAAATTTTAATTATAATTAAAAGCTAGATAAATGATATAAATTGTGATAGATAAGGAACAGTGACCTGCCATATACAATGAGCATTTTTATTACACCTTCTAAGATTTAGGCGTGTAAAATATTTTAAGTACTATATTTTAATAGAACTCTCTCTCTCTCGCTCTCTATCTCTCTCTCTGCTCTCTGCTTCATCTCATTTCCCTTTTTATTACTTTGATTAATAATCTGAAGGCCTGCTCTTGCCGCCTGTCAAATTAGGGTAATGAGAAGAGCAAATGTACTTTTAAATTTGTTTTAATTTGTTCTTCTGAGGACTGAAGATTATTTGACTTCATGGGTTGCAGTGAAGATTAAAATGTATTTTAATTATTTTCTGGAAACAGGTCAATTTGCATTACAAACAGGGCTAGTTTTGTGACAAAATTTGTTTATATGTGTGAGTTTGAGATGAACTTTCTAAGTCTATGCCTATGTCTACAGGAATAAATCTCAGATTTGTTATGATTAGAACACTTCGCCAAATTCATTAGCTGGTTCTTCTGCAGAGTGCTATCACTGGTCCTTTAAGTTCCGAGCATCTGTGGTTATTGTGCTATATTTACAAACCCTTGTAGATTCACTTGAGCAAAACTTAAATGCTGGAATCATTTGGAAAAGATTCTAATCTTTTTATGACACAATATCTAATTAGCAAAATACCTAAAGGGACTTTTTTTTGTTTTGTTTTGTTTTGAGACAGAGTCTGGCTCTGTTGCCCAGGCTCAAGTGCAGTGGCGTGATCTCCGCTCACTGAAACCACCACCTCCCAGGTTTAAGTGATTCTCCTGCCTCAATAGCTGGAATTACAAGCACCCGCCAATACACCCAGCTAATTTTTGTATTTGTAGTAGAGGTGGGGTTTCACCATGTTGACCAGGATGGTCTCGATCCTCTGACCTCATGATCTGCCCACCTTGGCCTCCCAAAGTGCTGGGATTACAGGCATGAACCATCGTGCCCAGCTGAGACCATTTATCAGCAATATGTATTTAAAATTTAAAATATAATTCGCATTTTGAAGCTATTAACCTTTCCAAGAAATCAACACTTTTGTTTTTAAGTTGGTATTCATTTTTTTCCTGATATTCATTCTATTTTGTAATAATCGTTACTATTATAAAAGCACTTATATTTTTTAAAGGTGGTTTGAATTTCTAATATTCTGTGAAAATGGTATGGTCAAGTAGTATTTAAAGGTAAGTTAAATTTTGAGCATGTAACAACTGGATTGTGAAATTTTGATATATTGGATACTAATATGAGAGACATTAATAATCTTTGCTTAAAAATTTTATAAAAGATGATTATAAAAATTAGTGCTATATTTGTGGATTTTGAATTCTTGTTTCTCTTTTCAAGTAAAAATTTTCAGAGTAGTACACAGTGACATTCACATGGTGGCAGCAAATACTAAACACAACTTTCAACATCATATTTTCTAAATAGATATTAGAATGTCAATATTAGTTCTTGGCCAGGTGTGGTGGCTCTCGCTTGTAATCTCAGCACTTTGGGAGGCCAAGGCAAGCGGATCACTTGAGGTCAGGAGTTTGAGACCAGCCTGGTCAATATGCAGAAACCCCATCTCTACCAAAACACAAAATTTAGCTGGGTGTGGTAGTGCGTACCTGTAATCCCAGCTACCAGAGAGGCTGAGGCAGGAGAATCACTTGAACCCGAGAGGTGGAGGTTGCAGTGAGCCGAAATCATGCCACTGCACTCCAGCCTGGGTGACAGAGTGAGCCCCTATCTCAAAAAAAAATAAAATAAAACAAAATAAGATGTCAGTATTACTTCTTAATTTATAATTTTTAATTTATAGATTAAGTGTACCTATATAATATATATTAGCATTATAAAATCAAAATCTAATAATTGTACATTTTTGGCACAATTCATGACATAATTGATCGTTGAAATTTTAATGTGGAAATTGCTTAACAGTGAAATGAATGATCCAAACTGTAGTTTAATTATAGTTCATATAAAGCAACAGTAAGTTATAACCTCCAGTCAAACCACCTCTAGTTATAAGATAGTTTGTTTATATTTCACAAAGAGTAGTTAAAGCTCTTGTCACTACGTGTAAGTATGTTTTAAATTATCATCCATCTAACAGCTAACAGTGATTTTCTTCTGAGATCTGCATCCTTTCTTGTCATACCTCCTCTGTGATCAGTTGGCCAAACTTGTGAGATAACCAGCTAAGTCTGGATGCTTATTTCTAGCAAGTAAATGAAAGACGTTTTTGTTTTTTTGTTGCACAGGCTGGAGTGTAGCGGTGCAATCTCCACTCACTGCAACCTCCGCCTGCCAGGTTCAAGCAATTCTTTTGCCTCCACCTCTTGAGTAGCTGGGACTACAAGCTCATGCTGCTACACCTGGCTAATTTTTGTATTTTTAGTAGAAACGGGGATTTTACCGTGTTAGGAAGGTCTCTATCTCCTGACCTCATGATCTTCCCACCTCGGCCTCCCAAAGTGCTGGGATTATAGGTGTGAGCCACTGCGCCTGGCCAAAAGAGTTTTTTGTTTTTTTTTTTTGTGAGGCAGACCAGTCAAATATAACTTAACTCATGACCTGGGTCTTGGTACCATGTTTTTATTAATATAGCTAACTAACTTAGATATTCAGTGAGCATTAGCTATTCCCTCTTGTTCAGTAATGCTTTTTGTGATTAATATCCAAGCAAACCTACTACGTAACTACCTACAATAAAAAAAAATGCCTTATACATTGAAAAGAACAACTTAACAACTGAAATAGATGATTAATATGCTGAGAACATAAAGTTAAGTGTTGTTTCCTTTACTTTTTACATAATTGTTACAGTACTTTTAAGGCAAAGTTTTATTCATCAAGGATGGTGTAAATATGACTTTTTTAGTTAAGGTTTATTTTAATTATTCTACATTATTACAATTTTGGGGGGACATGTTTATTGAAAAGTGAACAAGATTTTTCTGAAGATCTCCAGCATTGTACTTAGCTATTTATTTGTCACTTCTATCACCTTTTTCTGCTAAATAGATTTTAGAACATTATATGTTGTGAATTTCTGACTTACATGTCCCTACTCAGCACTTCCTGCTCCTTAACTTTTTGTAATGTACAATAATGATATAATTTTCCTTATACTATTTCAGACTTCCAGGGCCCTCTAGGGTACCTGCTGCAGGCAGCAGCAGCAAAGGCCAGGGAGCCTCTAATTTAAACAGGAGAAGTCAGAGCTTTAACAGCATTGACAAAAACAAGCCTCCAAATTATGCAAATGGAAATGAAAAAGGTAAGTGTTTGTTACGTCATTATGACCCAAGTCTAACATGAGTCTTGTGAATTACATGCTAAATCTAATATCTGAGCAGAGTAACAGCTTTGTGCCTAGGGATGTTATCAGTGGAGTTTCTTTGTTTCTCACCTGCCCCCTCCTGACTGCCAGCTTGCTTATCTGAAGAACATTTTAAACAAATAAACTCATTTGTTTTAAAGTAGTTATATATGCAACTGTAAAAACTGTTTCTCAAAAACAGGTCCTTCCAAATTCATGAAAATCACATTTTCTTTGGCCTTTTTATGTTTTTGAAAGTGTATCCTGAAATCATAAGGCCACATTGAATTTATCTGAATCCTTAGCTTCAGTTAAGGTAAGAACCGTAAGTGTTTTTTGGCAGTTAAGGTTGGAGCATCAAAAGTGGAAACATAATTATGGTAAGTGTTTATCTTTGCAAGCAGCAGATCCCAGAGATACTATAAGTTTTCATGTATAAAAAAGGTATACTATTCACATTTGTTTCCTTTTCTTGAAATAGTGCATAATATAAATATCAAATCACAAAATCAAGGACATTAAGTGAGAATGTCTGTTAAAGGCATATCACAAATGAACTGTATACCACATAGTCCTCTGTGATGTGCAAAGTGGGCATTTAAACAGGTGCTGATCTGATGCTTGTCACCGAGTATCAGAGAGGACGGGGCAAACTATGTGTAATTTACACCTCAACCATGAGGAAATGAAGAACTTGTGCTGCTATAAGTAGTGTGGCTGTGTGAGAAACTAGGGTGTTCTGCTGGATTTTGAGTAAGTATTTTCAGATCAAAAGAACTTCAGACTTTTCTTCAAAGTGTTGGGCTCTACAAGGAAAAACACATGAAATTAAAAAGTGGCACAAATGTTTAGTTTGTAGAACATTTGGCAAATTGGGATTAATAATTCAACCATGTGGGAACATTTTTGCTCAAAATAGATAATTGCAAATTGTTTCATATAGGCAAATGATTAGACAA
The DNA here is from genome assembly GCA_963573385.1 of Cacajao melanocephalus. Classification (NCBI taxonomy): domain Eukaryota; kingdom Metazoa; phylum Chordata; class Mammalia; order Primates; family Pitheciidae; genus Cacajao; species Cacajao melanocephalus. Next base: position 49,181 of record CAUYLG010034428.1, on the reverse strand, counting down.
CTTCCTCTTACTCAAATGTGAATGGACAGATGTGATCTAGAAGTTAGTAACACACTGTTTTGTGAGAATATTCCCCTCCGCCTAAAGCAAAAGTGGACAGACTTTAAACTTCTGAGAGCAGAGCAGTGTGTGTTAAGATTGCAATATCCTAAGCTCTTGAGTTAAATGGAAAATGAAAAACAAAAGTGTATTATTTGGAAGTTAGGAATGTTGTCTTTAAAATATAAAGTTTTAGATTTAAGATCATAAGAAATATTACTGAAGACTTATACTCCTCCTGAGGCTAAGGGAGATGACAGTCCCTCATCAGAAAAAAAAAAATAATGCCAAATGCCCTCATTTCCTGACTTTTCTGGAAAGTACTATAAAAGTTCAGGCTAATATTTCCTGTATTTGCTGGAAATTTCTAGGGTAAGCAAATTGGCTAAGAAATAAAGATGTGTTCATTGGACTGCCAAAGTGTCCAATTAAGCAATACCATACACCATTATTAATATTCTTGCAAGAACTTACTAATAATGTTTGTAAAGAGACTTAGAAATGCATTAGATGAACTTACACTTTTATATCATACTTTATCTGGATTTTTCTGTAATGTGAAAATACTTTCTTTAACTTATTTCTGGCATCTAAAAGTAAAAATCCGATGATAGACAAGCATTAATATTTTTCCATGGCCACTCAATTCATACATACCTTCCCGACCTATGTTCAGAAAGTAGTGCAAAATTAGAAAGTAGCAATATTGATAATTACCACAAGGTGGAGACAGATACCATGTAATATGCAGTCTGCTACTCTAAAGCACATTTCCTTGGAGTTTTTATATGATATAATAAAGACATCTAAAATTTGCCTTACATGCAATATGAAACTTGCTATTAAACATGGAGTTAAAACTTTATGTCAATGCATTCAATATCAATGTTTGTAAATTACTTATTATGTCATGCTATATTTCTAAAACTTAATGCAATGCATTCAATATCAATGTTTGTAAATTACTCATTATGTCATGCTATATTTCTAAAATGTTATTTTAAATTATAAGAGAAAACTAGATAATAACATATTACATATAAAACAATTTATAATTTATTCTGTATTCAAATGGTACGTCTTTTGATATGAAGATTTCTGGTTCTAAATTTTTATATTAGTATACAAATCCGTCTTCTGATGAATTGATCTCTATCACAAACTAGTTTGCATATATAACTTGAGTGTGACCAAGCAAGGTGAAAATTAAGAACTTTTAATAGTTATGGGATTATGTTGATAGAATTCAGAAAGTACTAACTTGAATATTCTTATTCGAATTGCTTTTTCCTTTTTAGTTATTAAAAATCAGAATATTTAAATTAATAATTTAAGATATTTTATTTGCAGGATTAACCAAATTATCTGTGATGTATTCCTCAAATGCTTTTACGCGGAAATATACTTTATACATTCTTTAACAAGTCTGAGGTCATGAATTACATAAATTGATTTAGAAATCTATAGAATCTGTAATACATAGTAAAGGTTTATTCACAATTAAAACAATTTTACTTCTATATTAAAAATATATTGTTGAAGCACAGTGGCTTTTCATATGTATTATTTGTAAAACAAATTAGCTTTTTAAAAGTGATATGACTCAATGAAATCAGTAGAGAATTACAAACTGCACTTCAAAAGATACATCTAATATTTTAATAATAATGATATTTGAAAAAATAGTGTGCTCATTTTATAATTTCATTAAATGAATTAAAATATCAGTGCATATATGAAATTATAGTTGGTTATCACTGGCAGAGAGGGCTGAAATAGAAATGGTACAGTGGAATGCAGTGCCATCTGAACATTATGTTGAAGAGGCATGTGGAAACAAATTTCTCAGAACAAGTGGGGAAACGGAGACAGCACCATTTATAAAGCATTTCTTTTGACATCCCATCACTTTCTTCTCCTGATGACCTGCCATTCAGAAACTGACAATGAATAATACACTCTGACACTAGCATTTGTCAATTTGCCCAGCACTGTATGAGAGTACTCTAGACAGATATATGTTCTGAAGAAAACCAAATACCTGTTAACTGGAAATCACATCTTGTAGAAACCATACCATGGTTCATTTGAACATATAATTTGCATGCCTGAAGCAAGTTACCTTAAGAAATCATTCTCGTTTCATAAAATTTGTATTAAAAAATCTAAAAATGCAAAATAGCTTAATATTATTAGGAATTTTTCTATAGCTTTATTTGGTATCCAGTTTCTGAATTGTGATCTATAAACATGAATCATTTGACTGAGTTCCTTAGTGGAGAGGTGTTTTTCCATGTTGCTAAGAAACATGTCCCAAAACCAGACAGGATACTACCTACCATCTTTTTGCCATTACTCACATGTGATTCTTACAATGTAACCGTTTACTCACAGAACAGGGCTCCTTTCTCTTTGTCTAGATTCTAATCAAGTATCTTCTGGTGTGAGAGCTTCTGCTTTTATTTATACACAGAATTAATAAGATAGATGCTAAGGATTTAGGCACATTTTAATTCAATATTATACAGCTATCAGAGTTAATGAGAATTATGCATTAGTCATTAAATTTGGGCAGCTTATTCAGCTAAAACATGGATGTCTGGCTCTTAAACACTTTTTTAAATTACTCTGAAATTACAATAAAGTCAAAGAACTGAAATGTTTTCAAGCCAATGCAAATGTGCTTTAGTTATTATATTGCTTTACTGGTGATTTAATTATGCTTTATTAATATTTATATAAGCCTAAAATACATTGTCAATGTCATAATTTCAGAGATCTTAGGGTTCTTTCCATGAGTTACCATAACTAGGTGCATATATATAAATACATGTAGTATCTATCTATCTGTCTGTCTATATCCATGTATATATCAAGTGATAAGACTAAATATTCTTGGGTATATGTGTTGTTTGTTTATGCATACATGCACATGTATTGAGGTTTCCACAAAGTATATATACCTGTACATAAATTACATACTGGCTGGTGGGTGAAAGTAAGCTTTTCTAAATTGCACAACTCTCCACAGAGCGGCACTCTAATATTGCAAATGATACAATATAAGCATGTGCAGAATGAACAGTTCGTCCAGGATCTGTATAAAACACCATTCCATGTTTCTGTTGAATCACTATCAAATTGATGACTGAGGCCATACACAAGCGATTATTTATGCAAAGCAGTGTGGTGAATTGCATGAGGAGCCACTTAATACCAAGACATATTTAGATTTGAATGCCACTTTTCTTCAACTTAATTTTTTTTAAGTATTTTGGTATGTTTTTGTCAAATTAAAGTCTAAATTATTTATCAAAGTAAGTGGCATAGCCACATTGCTTAATCATTTTCCTCTTTCCACGGTGATCTGTGATGCTTAAAGTATCCTATATTCAGCAGGGACTGTCTATATCATGGAGCACAATGCCTGCCTTGCAGGAAATACTTTAAAAATGAATGGTGGCCTGGCGCAGTGGCTCATGCCTGTAATCCCAGCACTTTGGGAGGCCGAGGTGGACGGATCACGAGGTCAAGAGATCGAGGCCATCCTGGCTAACATGGTGAAACCCCGTCTCTACTAAAAATACAAAAAAATTAGCTGGGCATGGTGGTGCATGCCTGTAGTCCCAGCTACTCGGGAGGCTGAGGCAGGAGAATTGCTTGAATCCAGGAGGCGGAGGTTGCAGTGAGCCGCGATTGCGCCACTGCACTCCAGCCTGGCACCTGGTGATGGAGTGAGACTCTGTCTCAAAAAAAAAAAAAAAAAAGAAAAGAATGGTGCTTTTGTCATCATGTTTGTTGTCACTTCATATATTTCAGAGTTGAAAGCTAGTTTGATTATCAAAACAACATACTATTGAGTGAGGAAAAAGAGATAAGCAGATTAAGAACCATTTCTATGTCCTTTCTCAGACTGATAGCACTCTTGGTAATGTGGTGCTAACTCTACAGCTAACTGAGGTTCCAGAAAGAAATGTCCCAATCTAAACTTTCCGTATGCCTGCTGTGACTGCCACATTTACATCAGTGTATTAATTTTAGAACTAGGTTGGCATTGTTCTCAAATCATCAATATTATTTATGGGCAAGATAACTAGACGTTAGCTCTGTGGATTTAGATGTTTGGCAAGCGTGAACTAATAACTATTCTCACATCAACGCAGAGGAATGGGCACAAGTATGGTGCTAAAGAAGATGGTATATAGCACCTGAATAAAGTGTCTTGTGTGATGTTCTCCCCATCTATATTCTGCTCACCAAGGAAGAAGGAAAACAAGGAGTTACCCAATTAACTTGACTGTGTGACAAATGTGGCTTGCTAGAGAGCCATTTCAGCAGAATTTCTGGCATGCAATAAGCCTGTGGAAAGAAGAGACAGTGAAAATCTTCCAAATTTTTGAGTCAGATAAAAACAAGTTTCAGTTTTGAGTTTGTTTTTCATAAGTTTTGCTATATGTATGATTGGAGACAAGTTACTTTATCTTTCTAAGATTTCGTCTCCTCATTTTTAACAAGAGATATCTTAAGTATATTGTAGGTTATTATGGGTTTAAATGAGATCCCATGTGTGAAGTACTTATAAAGTACCTGGAATCAAGTAAGCAGTAGATAAATAATATTATTTAGTTATGGTGGAGTTGGTGAATGTAGACGAGGTATAAGAAGAGAAAGCAGAGGAGAGGGAGTGGAAGAAAATTGCTATTTGGGGACCATACATAAGAGGTAAGGCTATAAGCAGAGATAGCCCATAGAAATGGAATATACAAATCCATTTTTGGAATGCCTTTAAATATGTGCATTAGAAATCTGTTATTTTCCCCATTCTGGGATTCATTCACAGTCAGAAGTTGAGTTATCAACATTCAGAAATATGACATTGAGACCAGGCTACTTACTACTGAATATATATATGGCAAAGATTATAATTTGTGACCACATTTACTGTGTAGAAACTACAGGTGCTGCCATTTCAGCTGCTGCTGTGCAGTCCTTACTGTGAGGAGTCCAGAGAGACTCTTATTATTCCAGTGCCTTCCTGATGTACAACAACCTATGATTTGCCCTCTTAATGAAATCTGAAGCACCTCATTGCCTCTGTATAGGGACAGGCTGTGGACAGATTTAAAGCAGAGCTTCGGGAAGTGTCTTATATGTGTGTACTCACCTGAGAATGATTTTACGGCTGCTGTTATGACCATTACTGTGGGTTGGATGTGAATGTCATAATTCAGAGTCCTTATTGTTTCATTTTTGGGTGCAATGATGTTGAAATTCCTCTTCTGTACTTGAACTGCTATAGCAGTCTGTCTAGCTAATGTCCTCAACTTGTTTTTCTTTTCTAAGGAAAGAGCAGCTTCTCTTATTTTCCTTGTTTATCAGCCACTTAAAAAAGCATCCTGACTGGTTCTTTCTACCCTCTCCGTTCAACCCCACCAAAGCTCCCAGGCACACTCTGCTTCTTAACTTAGTTGCAGATGCACAGAAGATACACACTAAGTTTGTGGCCAAAAAGATGAGAAAAAAATGACATTAGGAAAGCCTGATGAGTTTGTTTTGGTTTTAGAGATTATTTGAAGCAAACTGCTAAACATCCAGGTGAACTCAGAGCTGGCCAAAGTTCTGAAAGTTCAGTGAAAAATGTTAATCCTGCATAGCTATGAAACAGTAAATAAATTTAGCAGTTTTGGGGATCATAAGAAACAGCCCTTTAAAACTAAAAAGGCCAACAGTTTTCAGAATTTGTGAGTCTACTCAACCTTGCTACTCAAAATATGATTTTTGTGTGGGCAGCACTGGCATCATCCAGAAGATAGTTTGCAATGAGGAAACCTCAGGGCCCACTGCAGACCTGCTGAATCATGATGTGCATTTAACAGGGTCCTCACGTGTTGCATGTGCACATTAAAGTTTTGAGAATGACTGTGTTAAACACTTAGAACGTTTGACATTCTAAGAAAATTATAGAGCTGGGGCTATAGAGTGACAAAATGTGGAATCAAAGCCTAGCTCCACTACATACTTCTCATTAGATATCTAAATCATTGAATGAGACGTACCAAGCTCTGTTTTCTAAAAATGTGAATTAGGAATATGAGCCCTTCCCACTTCACTGGGCTGTTGTGAAATAATGCAGTTAAAGAACCTTCAATAAAATGTCAATTAGCATAATTATATTTGTAATAATTATTAATATTATATTCATTATAGAATACAAAACATCACAAATAACTTTTTGTTGAGACAGAGTCTTGCTCTGTCACCATGTTGGAGGGCAGAAATTAAATCTCAGCTCACTGCAACCTCTGCTTCCCGGGTTCAAGCAATTCTCATGCCTCAGCCTCCCGAGTAGCTAGGATTAAAGGTGTGCACCACCATGCCTAGCTAATTTTTGTATTTTTCAGTAGAGATAGGGTTTTGTCATGTTGGCCAGGCTGGTCTGAAATTCCTGGTCTTAAGTGATCAATCCGACTTGGCCTCCCAAAGTGCTGGGATTATAGGTGCAAGCCACCGTGCCCAGCCACAAATGACTTTTAAGATCAATGTGAGTAAGGATGATTTCAGTAGGATGTTATCATGTTCTGCTTAACCATACGTCAAACAGAAAATGCTTTGATTTTGGGGACTATGTTTATCTCCAACTCTGTGTCCATATACGTGTGTGTGTGTGTGTGTGTGTGTGTGTGTATATACACATATATAATTTTATATATAATTATATATATATATATAATTTTAAATGTTAAAAAATGAATAAATTTTTATATAGCTCCCTAAAAGCATGTGTAAATGTTTCTCCTGGCACAAAAGCCTGTATATCTCCCTCATACCACCTGTATTGATCTTATTCTGCAGCCCTCTGTGAACCCTTGCAACTCTGATCTTCTCTACCATTTTGTTTGCCACGTGACACTCACCTGACATTTAATATATACAATGTCATTTATCTTTTATGAGTCTATTTCTTTCCCTCCTACGAGATTATAATGTGTCCTGGAATGTCTTATATAGAATAGTCACCCAGTAAATATTAACTGATGATGTGCCTGGATTCATGTCTATAAACAGTAGGAACTGAATAATGTTAATTTTCCTGTAAATAGGAGAAAAGTATCCATATGTGTTCAACAAAAATCAGCAAAACCATATCTCCACTGTAGGAAGTGCACAGGTATGTACACAATTCATTGAAACTGAGAAAATTCATTTTGCTCAGAGGAAAAATTCTTAGTTTCTAATTGAATCTGGATAACTGAGAAACAAAGTTCACCTAATAAAATTCTATTCAAGGCATTAATTGGACAGTTACTGTTTTCTATGTTTCTATATGCAAGGGAATGTTGTAATTGATAAACCAGTGAACTTACCCTTCTGCATTTGAGGAATAGTATGATATAGTGGTTGATAGGATTAACTTAGAATTCAAGCAAAGTTCAGTGCTCAATTGTATAACCTTGGCCAGATGACTTAACCTTTTTGTGCCTCAGTTTCTTCATGCATAAAATAGGGGAAGTAATAGAAACTTCATACTGTTGTTTGGAGGATTAATTGAGTTAATATATGTGAAACATTTCAGTGCCTGGTATGTAGTAGCTGCTATATACATGGTATAAAACAGAATAATACAGGCATGGTCTTTGCTTTCTTGGAATGCACAGAATTGTGGTGGTAATAGGCAGTTACAATAGAGTGATAGTGATTATAATAGAGGGAATGGTAAGCTACAGGAGAGAGTAGAAGAGCCACCTAATTTAGACTTGATGTTATGGGGTTCAGATGTTGGTGTGGGAGTCATTTTTTCCCTCTGAGGAAGTAAGGTCACAGCTGACACGGATGAATAAGGTGCTTTTACCTACAGGCAGTCAGTGTACTCTATCTGCTACCAAGAATCGTTTAAATTATGAGGAAATGTTATTAGTCTCTGAAAGGGACCTGTTGGTGAAATCATCTTGAAATTACTTGTACTCATAACATAGATAGTCAGCAAAATATTGGAATCCAATCATAGAAAGTGAATGTATTTGAGTAATTGAAAGCTTTCAAGCTTGTTGAATTGGTCTTGGATCAGTCAATGTATCTGTTGTTTTTTAGAACACCTTGGTGTTTATGTATGAATCTAATGAATTTTCATAAATATTCCAAACAGCACAAATAGACTTTACATGAATATTTTAAAAAGATCAATTTCTCATTATATGCTTAAAATTTATGTAATATAAGCATTTCAATGTTTCAGTGAATGGTAAGATTGAAATATAGAATACATAGGTAGGGTCTTATATTATATTATTAGTATTAGTCTTTGCTAATTGAAATGAGAAATTGCAGAGAGATAGTAAGAATTAGCAGTCATTGTTAGTCTATCAATTTAAGAAAATGTAATATAAATGTATTTGTGTGGAATATTTTATTAAAATAAGTTTCAAATATCAACTATGTTATTTTAGGCACACTTAGTTTTTTTTTTAGAAAATAAAACATGTCTAACATGCAAAAATTCATGTAACCATTTGACCTCTTTTCCACCTCTAACTTCTTTGTTATTTCCTTCTGTTGTATGTCAATTTCTTTTCCTGAAAAATGAGTTAAGACTAGTATTCTGTACCACTTGGTTTGATTACATATGGTTTATCATGTGCTCTGACTTTTTTAAAGAAAACATTTAAAAGTAAAAGCATTGTAGTTTTATATTTATAGGTGTTTAATAAAATGGAATGAGCTCCAATTCCTGGTTATTATTAAAATGATATATTTATGTAACATTTCATTAACCATTCCATCAAAAACAGATTTGCATGTTTTTTCAATATCTATATCTTAATAGTATAACTTAAATATGTGATTCAATCATCCCCTTATCCTCAAAAACTGAAGATGAAAGAGGGAGGCACTTATGGTTGATTAAACTTAAGATAAATATGACTTGACCAGAATTACACAGTTACCAAATTTGGTACACATTTGGATGGAGGTCTTTTAATTCTAAGCTCAGTTCTTTTTTTTATTCTATACCATATTGTAACATCCATCCTTTAATTTAGTTTTGTGTTCTTAAAAATAAGACTGTAATCAAGCATTAATTAGTACTAGAGCAGTCATATAAAGATTCACATCATAATGTGACTTGCAAGTGGAATGTAAGCAAACAATAATGCCTTGTAAAATACTTACATGACAAATGGGTTTATTTTCCTATAACTCCTAAAAAGTAGCTTGATTTTCTATTAGAACTTAGTTTATTCTGATCATTATGGGAAGCTATAGGTGTTCTGGTTAAGAGCAGAGTCTCTGAAATCAGTTCAAATCCATGCTGTCTGACCATGAACAAGTTATTCTCTCTTTGCCTCAGTCGATTTATCTGTAAAATGGGGATGATAATATTAGTAAGAACCTTGTGGAATTATTATAAAGATAAATAGATATAGATTGCTCAGTAGATTACCTGATCTATAGAAGCATAAATTTCAATAATATACAAATTAAAATAAAATTAACAAAAAGCTAAATTATTATATATAAGCATATTTAATCAGAAAAGAATTACCTAAACAATTAGCTAAAAATCCAGTAGCTTAAGGCACTTTTCAATATTCATTGTACAACATATTTCTAAGGGGCAAGATGCAATATCCATTTACTGGTATGGGCTACAATGGTGGTTGAAAAAGAACATAGAGAATTGCTTAGAAGAGGGATAGTGTTTTATTCATCTTTAGATATCTGTGACTTGCAAATTTATTTGGATACAAGTAATTTCAGAGGGGAAAATAAAGCACATTCCCCACCTCCACCCCCAGAATCAATGCCTCTCAAACACTCTGCATTTTTTTTTTTTTGGTAGTTTGGGCTCTGGGGTACATGTGCACATCCTGCATCCTGCAGGATTGTTGCATAGGTACACACATGCCATGGTGGTTTGCTGTCTGCATCCCCACCTCCCATCACCTACATCAGGCATTTCTCCCAGTGTTATCCCTCCCCATCCTCCTTATCCCCCACTGTCCCTCCCCTCCCCTCCCCTCCACCCCCCCACCTAGCCTGTGAGTGTTGTTCCCCTCCCTGTGCCCAAGTGTTCTCATTGTTCATCACTTGCCTATGAGTGAAAACATGCAGTGTTTGGTTTTCTGTTCTGTGTCAGTTTGCCGAGAATAATGGTTTCTAGATTCATCCATGTCTCTACAAAGGACATGAACTCATCACTTTTTATGGCTGCATAGTATTCCATGGTGTATATGTGCCACATTTTCTTTGTCCAGTCTATCATTGATGGACATTTGGGTTGGTTCCAGATCTTTGCTATTGTAAACAGCACCGCAACAAACATATGTGTGCATGTGTCTTTAGAACAATTTATAATCCTTTGGGTTTTTTTAAAATTTGGTAAAAAAATTCACATCAGAGAAGTGATTGATTCCACGTTTCTTTTCAGTTCAGAGGAGAGAGACTTCTATGCATCAATAGTTTGGAAAATCTCAATTATGCAATATAAATAGTGAAGATTAATCACCTTTTCTATTTTTCTTCTAAACAATGTCCAGATTCCTCCAAAGGACCTCAATCGTCTTCAGGTGTAAATGGTAACCTGCAGCCTCCGGGTACTGCTGGGCAGCCTCCTGCCTCTGCCATCCCTTCTCCAAGTGCCAGCAAGCCCTGGCGCAGCAAGTCCATGAATGTCAAACACAGCGCCACCTCCACCATGCTGACTGTAAAGCAGTCAAGTCCAGCCACCTCGCCCACACCATCTTCAGACAGACTGAAGCCGCCTGTCTCAGAAGGGGTCAAAACTGCTCCCTCAGGACAGAAATCAATGCTTGAGAAATTCAAGCTAGTCAATGCCCGGACTGCTTTACGCCCCCCGCAGCCTCCCAGTTCAGGACCTAGTGATGGTGGGAAGGATGACGATGCCTTTTCTGAATCTGGTGAAATGGAAGGTTTTAACAGTGGCCTGAATAGTGGCGGCTCAACAAATAGCAGTCCCAAAGTGTCACCTAAGTTGGCCCCTCCAAAAGCTGGAAGCAAAAATCTCAGCAATAAAAAGTCTTTGCTACAGCCAAAGGAAAAAGAAGAAAAGAACAGGGACAAAAATAAAGTTTGCACTGAAAAAACAGTCAAGGAAGAGAAAGATCAAGTGACAGAGATGGCTCCAAAAAAGACCTCCAAAATTGCAAGCTTGATCCCCAAGGGCAGCAAGACAGCGGCAGCCAAAAAGGAAAGCTTGATTCCATCTTCCAGTGGGATTCCAAAGCCAGGTTCTAAAGTGCCAACAGCAAAGCAAACCATTGCACCTGGCAGCACAGCAAGCAAAGAGTCTGAGAAACTCAGGACTACCAAGGGGAGCCCTTCCCAGTCCTTACCTAAGCCTATAGCCATGGAGAAAGCAAGTGCATCTAGCTGCCCTGTGCCTTTGGAAGGAAGGGAAGCTGGCCAAGCTTCTGCTTCTGGCTCCTCCTGTTCCGTGATAGCTGCACAAAGCAGTGGGCAGAGCGCAGGAAATGGTGCTGTCCAACTCCCTCAGCAGCAGCAACACAGCCACCCGAATACTGCGACAGTGGCACCATTCATTTACAGGTAAGGTGGCCTCTGCTGATCCACAGCTGTAAATGTGTTTACAGGCCTGCATACTCAGAGTGTAATAAGGAAGGCTGGTAAAGTGGCGATTTATGTTGTCATTTTGGAAAAATGTTTCATGCTAAAGACAGAGGCCCAGAATTTAATGTGGCATCTTAGTCTGGAAAAAACTTCCAATAGCGTTGAGTCTTATTCTCTCTCTCTCATTCTCTCTCAGAAATTGAGACCTTCCAAAATTAAACTACTTGTTTTCAAAAGCCAGGAAGAAACCAGATGCCACAACTTTCTCTTGTGTTTATTCGTATTGTTGCTACTACTATACTGCTTCTGTTACTAGCAGCAGTCTTTTAAAATAATTCCCACTTTTACAGAATTTACAGGTATTTTTGTTGTCATCATAAAGTATACCGTAACGGTTAAAGACGCAGCCTCTGAAATGATGAAGTTGTGGATTTCATTCCTAGTTCTGCTATTTTTCAGCTGGAAGACATTAGACAAGTTACTTAACATTCTTTGATCTCATTTTCTTCAGCTGTCAAGTAGGAACCATGCACTACTTTGTAGAGTTGAGACTATTAACAGAGGTCGTGCATATAACATGTTTACTGTGTATTCTGACGTATTGCAAATGTTCTTCAAATGTTATTTATAAGGCATTACTTTCTCAATGTAAATTTTATATTAATTTCCCACAGCAAGACATAGGTTTCTAGGTAAAGGGGTTACTTATATAATTTGAATATTTGTATTTTATTTGGGTTTATTTTTTACATTTTATTTATTTATTTTACTTTGCAGTTTTATTTTGTAGGTGTTGAAATACACGATATGAAAATTTTAAGGCGGGACATGGTGGCTCATGCCTATAATCCCAGCACTTTGGGAGGCTGAGGCAGGTGGATAACGAGGTCAGGGGTTCAAGAACAGCCTGGCCAACATGGTGAAACCCATCTCTACTAAAAATAAAACAATTAGCCAGGTGTGGTGGCGGGCACCTGTAATCTCAGCTGCTTGGGAGGCTGAGGCAGGAGAATCACTTGAACTCGAGAGGCAGAGGTTGCAGTGAGCTGAGATTGTTCCAGCCTGGGCAACAGTGAGACTGTCTCAAAAAAAAAAAAATTTAAATGCATTTTTATGTATTTAAAAATATGCATCCCACTACCCAATATGTAAAGACAGAGCGCTTTGCCCGTTGTTCTGTGATTCATTTTAATTGGTTAGAGATATGTCAGTCACTGCTGTGTCCCCACTTTATTCACTACCTGGTTAATAAGGAGATGGCCTAAGGAGCAATAATGTCTGCTTTGTCCCTCCTTCAGGCAGGCTGACAATTTAACTACAGAAAGAAATAGGAAGTAGGACCCACTGTAATTAAGAAAGGGTCAACACTGTATAGTTTAACAATTTATTAGATTTATTAAATATAAAGGTTTTTTAAATAAAGTAATTGGTTATACTAATTTATTTTTTCCTTAGTGAAAAGCCTAAGTGCTTTTTTTCTGAGGTTTTTATACACTCAGCAAAACAAAATTATTGTAATCATTACATTTAAGGTCTTGGAACATTACAATTGAATGTTACTATTCTGACTTCAGTAGTACTAATTTATTTAAAATATTTATATTTGGATTGGATGGGAGTCTGCAGCTCCTACTGACTCCAGGGTCCCTATCTGAGAAAACAGAATTTAAGATGTCAAAATCATGATCTACATTTCAAAAATGTAAGAAAAAATCATGATGTTTTAAATATGTCATACTCAGAACCCTTGTGGATTTCAAATATATTCTGAAAAAACATCAATCATTTCAAAAACCACAAGTGCACTTCATAGGAAAGTGTAAATCTGGAGCTGCTAATTTGGTAGGCTTCTTTCTATAAGTAGCAACAGGCTTTTAAAAAAATTGTTTGCAATAAAGTATCCAGCGGATACAAATTTAGTGATTTCCATTTGAAAATATAACTTTTAAGCATCAAAAAGAGGAAGCAGCTCAGCAGAACAGCTTACAAGTTACAATGTGGATCCACTGTGTGACCCTGATGGGTTCTCCACCCTCTTTGAGTTTCTGTTTGACCTCTTTAACGAGAAGATTATACAAGTGAGGCAGTAGGCCTCACTTTTTAAAGTAAAACTGTCTCATAAAATTTCACATTGTAGTCTATAAAGTAAATAACTAAGAAAAGAGACGATAAGGAGGCTGAGGCTGGAGGAGAATTGCTTGAACCCAGGAGGCAGAGGTTGCAGTGAGCCAAGATTGTGCTGTTGCACTCCAGCCTGGGCAACAAAAGGAAAACTCTGTCTCAAAAAAAACCAAAAAACAAAAAAATAAGGAAAAGAAGCGATAGAATATGTTTTACTCTACCATTGTTTAGAAACAGCATCTTGTGGTGGTTGAGACAATGGCCCCTGGAGCCATGTTGAGTGGGTGGGAATCTTAATGCCACCACTAATTAGTCGTGTTGCTTTGGGTCGTATATTTCAGGATTGTCAACCACCATTTCCTAATCCGTAAAACAGGTATAATAACAGTAGAAGCTACCTCATTAAGCTATTTTGAAGATTGAGTTGATATTTATCTGCAGAATAGTATGTGCCACATAATAAACAGCCTTCTCTAAACTTCACTTTCTAGTCCTATGAAGTATGATTGATAAAGGATACCTACTTTAATTTGTTGTAGTAAAGATTAAAGAAAATAATCCCATGTAAAACTGTTAGCACATAGCCAGATTTTGAGTAAATTATATTAATGTCAGTAATTATTATCAACAATATGTTAGTTAAAAATAAATAAAACTGTGGCTGGCATGGTGGCTCATGCCTGTAATCCCAGCACTTGGGAAGCCAAGTTGGGAGGATGGCTTTAGGCCAGGAGTTTGAGACCAGCCTGTACACCATAGTAAGACCCTGTTTCTACAATCAATCAATCAATCAATCAATCAATCAATAATGTAACACTGTCTCATAAAATTTCACATTGTAGTCTATATATAAAGTAATATTCATTCAAAGTTTTTAAATTAATGCAGAACAGTTTTACAAACAATAATGTAAATCCTCAAAGGGCAGAGTGGGTTATCATTCATTCCTTTCAGTTTTCAGTGAAAGATACTTATGGAGTCATGACATTTGGATTATGTAACTTTTGATGTCCTTTCTGACTTTCACTGTTCTATTCCCATGTAAGAATCCCTCCTATAAAATCCCTGACAATTATTTTTGGAGTTGCTAATCATTTGATGAAATAATATTATGAATTTACTGTTTTATATTGGTATTATCACTTGTTGAATGGTTGCTTAGTGAAAGTCTTTGTGTCACAAAATGTATGTGAATTTTCTCATTTAAACTTCTTCATCATCAACTCATACGAAAGAATGTTGTCCCCCTTTTCCAAGTAGAGATTTCAAGTCAGAATAGTAATAATCTCTTAAGATCGCAAAGCTAGTAGAAATTTGCTTTGCTTATCGGTTCTATCTACGTGAACTGACAGAAATAAGATGTATTGTTACTGGGAAAATTCTGGTTAGGAAAATGCCAATGGTACACTTGGAAAATTCTCAATCAGAACTCATTTATAATTGAAAGTGGTTATTTTCTATTAACTAGTATAAATTATATAAATGTATGTAGATATATATATATATTATATGTAAAGATAAATAACTTTTATATAATGAGAAGATTGATGGCTAATAGTGATTTTTTTTCTCAGCTCAATTCTAGGTTAATACTTATTCCTTCTGAGACTCTAATATATGCTTCATAATACTCTTTGTTGTAAACTGAATGTTCAGAGTTCTAGATATATAATGTAGATTCTGAAAGTTAATAGAATTCATATTACCTAACTTCCTATCTAATGCAAATTATTCTATACAAAGTTTCAGTAACTCAATTATCTCCACAGAGTGATAAAGTAGTTTTGAATGTGTTGTTATTCTTGTTCATTTAACAAATAGATACGACAAAAAGTCGAGAATTTAAGAAAATATTTTATTTCAGTTTAAGAAGTTCCCAATAACTAGAGCTATCTGAAATTTGAATAGGCTGCCTTTTATAGTGTTAAAGTGACCATCAGAAGTACATAAAAAGTGGTAAAGTGACCAGTTATTATAGTTTAGGCAAAGAGAAATTATGCATACTTTTTCATTTATGTACTCATCCCTATTCTACAAATACTGGGTAACAGAAGACACAAAGATTGAAAAATAATAATCTCTGCCCTCTGGAGCTCAATCTACCAAGGATAATAATAATAATATCATCAAAAATATAAAACCATTACCGTTATGAAAGTATATGCAACATAAAGAATTAATGTAGAAAAAGAGGGTTGTTTACAAATCTGACAAAATGAAGTTAACTAATGCATCACAAAGAAGCCAAGACATGGGTGAGACATAAATTTTGTCATATGGAGGGAAGAATGTTGTGCTATCATCCAAATTTGATATTCTACAATTTTATAATCCAGGCGTCATGGGAAAAGTAATAGGTAAATTGTGAGTTGCTATGCAAATACTGAAACTACTATAGACACTACAGGTTAGGATTTGTAATTATATGTATGAGAGACTGTATTAGTTCATTTTCACACTGCTGTAAATAAATACCAAGACTGGATAATTTATAAAGAAAAGAGGTTTAATTGACACAGTTCTGCATGGCTGAGGAGGCCTCTGGAAACTAACAATCAAAGTGGAAGGTGAAGGGGAAGGAAGATGAGTCTTACATGGCAGCAGGCGAGAAAAAGAGGATGAAGGAAACTGCCACACACTTATAAAGCATCAGGTCTCGTGAGAACTCACTCACTATCAGGAGAACAGCATGGGGGAAACTGCCCCCATGATCCAATCATCTCCCACCAGGTCCCTCTCTCTACATGTGGGGATTAAAATCAGGTTACAATTTGAGATGAGATTTGTGTGGGGACACAGAGCCAAACCATATCAGATACTAAAGAAGAAGAAAAAAAAGCAAATAATTTGGATTTTGTTTTTCTCTTTCAATGACCCCTTCTCCATACATCACATGTCCAGCTAGTCCTCCTAACCCTTCTTCTAAAACATACCCTCAATCAGACTTTCCATTTCCAGCCCTTGTCTCCTGGTCCAAGCATTACCACCAATTCTCACCTAGTTTCCAATGAGTCTCCTACCTTCCACGCTGGGCTGTTTACAGTAACAGCCTTCACACAGTTGGCACTCCATCCTTCTAAAAGCATAAACCATATATCTTATTCTAATTAATGAAGCCATCTATTAGATTTCAATTACATTTAAAAAATAAAACTCAAACATTGCACTATGACCTTTGAGGTTCTAAGTCATCTAGTACCCTGTTCACGATTGAGCCCCACAGCTACACGCAGTCCCCCTTTGTCTCAGTACATTGTATCTCAGCCTTCATCCTCTTTCTCAAAAATCCAACCTATCTTGCTTTAGAACATATCTTTGGCATATGTGTTTATTTATGCCTGTAGCAACTGTCTTCTAGATCACTGCAGGCCTGTCTTATTATTAGAACTCTGCTAATCTCCAACCATCTCCAACCATCTACTCCAGAGGGATATGTATTATGGCCCTTGTCAGAATTCTGTTTCATCATCCTCTTGTACTTTCTTTATACAGTTTATTATCATCTGTTCTTTTTTGGTTTATTTACTGGCTAGTGTGATTTCAGCCACCCCCTACTGTAATGTAAGCTCATTGAAATTAAGAGTTCTGTCTTTCTTATATAGTAGCATAATTGCCCAGGACTGAGCCTACCCACAGTAGATATCAAATACAAATTGTTGCATGAAACACTGTCACCCTGTGTTAGAATCACTTGCTAAAGAAGAATTTTAAAACCTGTCAAAAATGTACACTGGCACAAAAAGATACTCTGAAGTCTCTCACTTCCTATAAATGGGAGGGTTTAACTGAAATATAAACAGCTTTAAAATAAAGAATTAAACAGTATCTTCTCTTCAGCATATTCATTCACTTATTTTTTTATCTTCTTCCAATAACTACCTACTAAATATCTCTTATACATGAGACATCAAGGATTGAGTGAACAAAATCGTACATCCTATGTCATTTTCTTTTTATTGTCCACAATGTGCTAGACAAGGGGCAGGCTCAAAGAGAACTACAAAATGCAGCTAGAAGTGTAAAGCTCCTCAGGAGTGAACTAGATTTGTTATTCTGAGGTTTCAAAACAGTGGAAAATTACTTTTAGCAGTTGGAATCAGGGAAAGTGGCACTTGAACTGAGCCCAGAAAGATAAGTAGGATTTGGTAATGCAGAGATGAGGGGCACAGGGAGGGAAACATAAGGCTGAAGGAACCACGTAAACAAGGTCAATACAAGATATGTAGGGTGGTCAGCAAATGGATCAATTTCTTTAGACACTGAAGATTGATTGGAGCCTGGTTGTAGTTGAAATTATTGAATGTCAGAAATTGGACTTTATGTATGTATATGTGTGTGTATACATATGTGCATGTATGCACATAAACATATGTGTAGAAAGCATCATCAGAGATTTACTCTTTCTTCAGTATGTAAAATGGATTGTTTGTAGGAGAGGTCAGAGTAGGATGAACAAGGTTAAATGTATAGATGAAGGAGCAGTTTACTGAATTTAGGTAGGTTTGTTAAGTCTCAAAGGAGGTTCCAGTTATTGGAAGTAAAGAAAAGAAAGGAGAACAGCAAAGTTTTTCCATTCTGCTTTTTAAAAACTTATTTTTTATTGTTCCTCTTCTTTCTTGCTGTCCACTCTGAGCTGTGTTATTTGAACCTGTTTTTCTTGCCTGGGGTTCAAAAAACATTATCATACATCCTCTGACTTTCAAGAAATACCTCCCCTTTTTCCTATATGTCATTTTTCTTCCATTGTTTTTGCATGCATTACGTCACAGCTATATTCTACATGCTTCCAAGGAAATGTGAAATAAAATAGTACAGTAATTGGATAATTATGGAGAAAAGAGAGACCTGTATGTTTTCCCTAAACCTGTCTCTTTAGAAGCCTCCAACAAAGTTTTAAAATAACAGTTACCCACATTTATAACATTCTGTTTTGAAGTCTACATTCTTTCTTTTCTGACCATTTGTAGTAAATACCAAGAAAACAATGCATTAGACATAAGGCAAACATGTAGAGGCAAAGAGAGCAGAAACAGGGGTTTGAGCAGTTCTCAAGAAAGAAAAATACCTAACCCTTAGATAAGGCAAGGCACTATTCATAAGGAGAAAAGTATCATGTTTTGTTTTTTTTTTTAAACAGGTAAACAGATCTTGGCTTTTTATTTTATTTACTTTTTAAAATTCCCTTTAGGTGCATACTATATCTGGTATTTCTCCTCATGTTATTCCTCCCCACCTTCCCCACCCCCCACTGTCTCTAACGATGAGTTCGTGTCCTTTGTAGGGAGTTGGGTGAATCTGGAAACCATCATTCCTAGCAAACTGACACAAGAACAGAAAGCCAAACACCACATGTTCTCACTCATAGGTGGGTGTTGAACAATGAAAACATGTGGACTCAGGGAGAGGAGAATCACACACTGGTGGTAGTTGGCCGGGGAGGGGGCTAGGGGAGAGAGAGAAGTATCATGCTTTCTAAGCCCATTAAATTAATATAAGCAGAGACCCTCTATACACACTTGACTTGTAAAATTAGGTCAAGAGAATCTTAGTTTAGAGTGTTTCCTTCTTTTGATATACTGTCTTACACGACTGCATCATGGATTCTCAGAAGGTACTTTTATTATAAAATATTTCTGTGAGACTATAGATTTGCCTAGGATGTGATAGAGAAATTGATATTTTAATATACTATTTTCCAAAAGGCAAAGAATGCAAAACACTAGTTTTGAAAATTCTTACTCACAAGGGTTTAAGTTTGGCTTATTTGTTGAACCAGTACAATGAAGAGGAGGAGGAACTGTGAGTTTACAAAGATTGAAATGTGGAGCCTTTAACCATCATTCAGGTAATGCTTTTGTAAGCCCTGAAGCTATTTCTATGTAATATACCACTTTTATGTGAACTGGGCATAATTGGCTATCGGTTAAAACTAAAGCTTATTGAATGCTTGGCTTGCAAGCTTGTCTTTTGCTAGGTTTGATGTTATGTATCTGCATGTCAGGTCGTGGTTTATGTATCCTCATACTGCAGTATTTTTAAGATGGAATATGGACACACTGCCAGAAGAGGTACTTTTGTGTAGAACACTAGCATGAGTTGGCATTTTCCCAGAAGAGAGGCTTACAAACTACTTTTTCTGTGCTTGATTACAAGGTTCCTGGCAAGATTGCTTAACTAAGCCATTGTTTCTTCTCTTGGTATTTTATTTTATGTTTTCAGAAACAATTTTAATCTTACAGAAAATTTGCAAGAATTGTGCAAAAAACTCTCATGTACAATACTCCCAGAGCACTCAGAGAATTTATTCCAGTTTCACCAAAGATCATCACTTTTAGTAATTCAAGATAAATGTTGCATCCAGTTGACACATCTTCATAATATCCTTCAATCTGGAACAATTGTTTAGCCTTTCCCTGACTTTCATGATATTGATATGTTGATGGCTAGGCATTTTTTTTTTTTTTGAGAGGGAGTCTCTCTCTGTCACCCAGGCTGGAGTGCAGTGGCGTGATCTCAGCTCACTGCAACCTGCACCTCCCGGGTTCAAGCAATTCTTCTGCCTTAGCCTCCTAAGTAGCTGGGACTACAGGTACGCACCACCATGCCAGCTATTTTTTTGTGTTTTTAGAAGGGAAGGAGTTTCACCGTATTGGCCAGACTGGTCTCAAACACCTGACCTCATGATCTGCCTGCCTTGGCCTCCCAAAGTGCTGGGATTACAGGTGTAATAGCTAGGCATTTTATATAATGTTTCTAATTTGGGTCTGTCTTATAATTTCTCATATTAGATACATATTATGTGTATATTTTGTCTGGAGTGTCATCAAAATGATGCTGTATTTTTCCCATTACATTTCATTGGATGTTTCATAATATGAATATCAATATCTTCTATTTTGGTGGTGTTGAATTTGATGGCTTGATTAAGATAATATCTGCCACAGTTTTATATTCTAAAGTGAATTTGTCACCAGTTGTATGTGTAGGTATTTTTGTGGGACGATATTTTGAGACTGTGTGTAAAAATTCAACTTTTTATCTACTTTCACTCACAAGTTTTAGCATATATTCAGCTTTCTTGCCTGAATTAATAATGTGCTGTTATAGAAGGCAACTGGTATTCTATTCCATCCTGTCTCCTGCATTTGCTCTATGGCATTCTACTTTATGTGGGTGGGGCGATTGGGGAGGGATAACATTAGGAGAAATACCTAATGTAGGTAACGGGGGGATGGAGGAAACAAACCACCATGGCATGTATATACCTATGTAGCAGTCCTGCAAGATCTGCACATGTACCCCAGAACTTAAAGTAAAATAAAGAGATATATTTTCTCCCCATGATCTATTTAAATTGTATGCACAAATAGATTTCTACTGTATTTGTTATAATTCATTGCTATTACAACTTACTTTGGTGCTTAATTTTTCAAGATTTGGCCACTGGGAGCTGCTTCAAGCTGGCCATGTCTCCTTTCAATATGCCCTACCACTCATTGAGAATTTTCTTTCTTTATGGCTCAAGGTGTTCTAGTCTCATCTTGTACATTCCCTAACTTGGCTTTAGATCCTATTCTTTTGTTTTAAAAGCTCATATTTTCTTTTTGTATAGAGCGATATTAGAAACCAAGATCTCATTGCTCCTAGGTTTTCTTAGTGGCCAAAACTCAGAAATATATGTGCGTATATACACACATACATAAATACACATTTAATCATTATTTATTTTAATATTGTATTTATAATTTATTATAATTCAACACAATTATTCACATATACACACATTCATAATACCTCCAAGTCCATCTCAACACCACAGAGTTTATATTTCTTTCCATACTTGTGCCTCCTTTTGTCACCCACAAGAAACCTGGCTCACATTATTCTCAGTATGTTTTCTTATTTGGTCAATTCCCCTGAATCAAACAAATATTCCATCCACACTAGAAACCCCAGCTGTTTCCTGGCCTTGGCCCTGGCGTCACCTATCTGCGTTTTCAGAATGAAGGAAATAGGAAAGCACACACATTACTGGTTTTTGAAAGATATATGCTTTTCTTTGCTTTTCGTTGGGTTTATAAACAGGAATTACCATTGGTTAATGTTTCTGACTCAGATTAGTTCTACTTATGTTTACATTTGTGACCCTATCTACATCAAGATGAATACATGGGTGAGATATTTCTTGAATATAAATCAATATGCAAACACTCATATTTATGACATTAAAAATTAGTGGTCTGATAGTGTCTAGGATTTATTACTGAGTTCCTTTTAATGATCAGTACATAAAGAATAACATTTAGGTTAGACCAGTAGATATATCACATTCAAAGACTGAATGACTAAGCTGTCTATTAGTTAAGGGAATCTCAAATGCAATAAAATACTTAGTTCAGAGGCATTTTGGTAGAGTTAAACTGTAGGGTAGTAGTTAATAGATCAACATTCACATGCAGCCAGTTTCAAGTACCAGTTAAGCATCTATCAGACTGTTACCTCGGACAAGTTATTTGACCTCTTTGTGCTCCAGTCAGGGTGACAGAGTGAGACCCTATCTCAAAAATTAAATAAATAAATTAATTCTAGGTAAACTGTTTTTACAATGTTATATAGTTTCAATAGGTACTCATAACATGATGACCATTTGTAAATGCAGAGTAAGATTGTCTACATAGAATCATGTTGCTAAAGATTTTGAGGGAATATTATGATACACATTTTTTCTTTTTCCAATTAATATGTAGCGAATGCATTATCAGTTTATGTGGAAACAGTGAATGATGCCACTGCAATATTCACTATATCTGTCAAAATGTACTTTCTGATTAGAGAACACTCTTGATTCTGAAGTCTTTATAAATTGTTTCATGCATCAACTCAAATGTTTTTATTTTACTGGTACAAAGTATGCATAAAAATAGAGGGTATATTGTGAGTCTTCAGATATTTAACTGATCTTCTTTGATCATTTCTATAAAAGCTACATCTTTATCAGTTGGCATTGTTTGGTCCTCTATAGCCTGGAATTAAAATCTAATTTTGATGTAACTATGAGGTGAAAATACTAGAGAAATGAATGGCTTGTAGCATTAGTGGGGATACTTCTGGTCACGTTTACATGTGAATATAAACCAAAGATGACATCTAAGTCCTTTTTATAATGATTTGAAGTTTACCTTCACCATGTTCATCTCATTGATCAATCTGTTTCCATATTAAGGCTAATGTAGATCACTCATATAGTGAAGTTGATGGAAAATACACCAGAGAAATTAAAATAAATAAGAGTCTCTTGTGACTTAAACTAAAAGTCAAAAAAGAGTGAATCAGCCAAAAATATGCACTGCCACATTAATAAAGATTTTTAAAAGGCTTCCAAGACATGACTGAGCTGTCACAAGTAGGAATGTGCTTTTTTTAAAAGCATGTCTCAGACAGGGAGTGGGAACTTAACCAATGTCTTACATACTGAGGAAGATAGCCACAAGTCAGCTCCTGAAGAAATTCTTTTAAGAGCTGTTTGCTTTTAGCAAAGCAAAAACTATACTGCTAAAATACATTCTGAATTTTCTTTTACTCCAGATTTTCTCAGAGAGAGATAGAATCTTTTTGTTTGTTTTTGTTATTATTATACCTTAAGGTATAAGATACATGTGCAGAACGTGCAAGTTTGTTACATAGGTATACACATGCCATGGTGGCTTGCTGTACCCATCAACCCATCATCTACATTAGGCATTTCTCCTAATGCTACCCCTCCCCTAGCCCCCCGCCCCTCAACAAGTCCCAGTGTGTGATGTTCCCTTCCCTGTGTCCATGTGTTCTCATTGTTCAACTCTCTCTTACAAGTGAGAACATGCAGTGTTTGGTTTACTGTTCTTGTGTCATTTTGCTGAGAATGATGGTTTCTGGCTTCATCGATGTCCTTGCAAAGCCATTATTTTTTATGGCTGCATAGTATTCCATGGCATATATGTGCCACATTTTCTTTATCCACTCTATCATTGATGGGCATTTGGGTTGGTTCCAAGTCTTTCCTATTGTGGACAGTGCTGCAATACACATACATGTGCATATGTCTTTATAGTAGAATGATTTATAATTCTTTGGGTATATACCCAGTAATAGAATTGCTGGGTCAAATGGTATTTCTGGTTCTAGGTCCTTGAGGAATCACCACACTGTCTTCCACAGTGGTTGAACTAATTTACACTCCCACAACAGTGTAAAAGTGTTTCTATTTTTCCACATCCTCTCCAGCATCTGCTGTTTCCTAACTTTTTAATGATTGCCATTCTAACTGGCGTGAGGTAGTATTTCACTGTGGTTTTGATTTGTATTTCTCTAATGACCAGTGATGATGAGCTTTTTTTCATATGTTTTTTGGCCACATAAATGTCTTCTTTTTGAGAAGTGTCTGTTCAAATCCTTTGCTCACTTATTGATGGGGTTGTTTGATTTTTCTTGTAAATTTAAGTTCTTTGTAGTTCTGGATATTAGCCCTTTGTCGATGAAAAGATTTCAAAAATTTTCTCCCATTCTGTAGGTTGCCTTTTCGCTCTGATGACAGTTTCTTTGGCTGTGCAGAAGCTCTTTAGTTTAGTTAGGTCCCATTTGTCAATTTTGGCTTTTGTTGCCATTGCTTTTGGTGTTTTAGTCATGAAGTCCTTGCCTATGCCTATGTCCTGAATGGTATTGCCTAGATTTTCTTCTAGGGTTTTTGTGGTTTTAAGTCTTATATGTAAGTCCTTAATCCATCTTGAGTTAATTTTTGTGTAAGGTGTAAGGAAGGGATCTAGTTTCAGTTTTCTGCATATGGCTAGCCAGTTTTCCCAACATCATTTATTAAATAGGGAATCCTTCTCCACTGCTTGTTTTTGTTCAACTAACATGGCCACAAACATTCTGGCTCCTGTGACAGCTGTTGGTCTTATTCTCATAGGAACCAATTAGCACTGGGCTTTAAACAAATATTTCAGTGAAATGCTTAATGTGACTCAGCTTCTGAAAGATGAATCTGTGAATACAGAGTCTACAGGACTAGAGGTTAACACTGGCTCCCAGCCAATTTAACAAGATGCTGTGCCTCTGTGACACTTCTTGGCAGGCAGCCAGTCAGTGTTCCCTGGGGTCCACAATCTCACTACATACTCTCCATTTAAACATCTTCGGCAAGTAATAAAAATCATTAGAATGCTTCAGAGGATTGTTTTTCCCTTAATTCAGAGACAATAACCTAAGGAAGAGGTCTGCCGGGGTAGAGTAGCTCACAATAAATGAAGCCAGGTGGAAGAACAGACTTTAGTAGACTTTAGAAATGAATGGGGAAGGACTGTCAGTAGATGGGGGATAATCAAGAAACTGGGGTCCAGAAGAGAAAGAACAGACTACACAAAAAAGCAGATATATTTGCTCTTTTAATATTGACCAGAATTTCACATTCTTCAAGACAATGCCTTTTGAGTCCTTTTGTAACAACAGTTGATTTCCCAATTATTTTGCAAGGCAGGCATTTTTTCTTATTTTTACAGATGAACAAACACGTTCAGAGAGGTGATGTAACTTGACAACATCATATGAGTTAATAACTGTTTAGTGATGGAACCAAGTTTTACACCCAAACCTAGTATATTCACACATATGCTGCTTTCTTGCGTATGCTTTACCCACCAATAATTCTGTTTTACTATTATGGCTAATATGATGTATTCATATATTTATAAAAGATTTGTTGACTGAAACTTATATTCTGACGCAAGACTGGCACTGGGGATACAATGGTGAGTTCAAACATGAAGAATAGGGTCTAGTCTGGGAGTTAAACATTAATCAATTAACTACACGGATCCCATATCACAAACCTATGAAGTGCTGTAAAAATAGGTCCAGGGAGTACTAAGTACCAAGTGCTTATAATTGGAGACTTTGCCTAATCAGTGAAATTAGGGAGGATTTTTAAAGAAATAGTCACTTGAGCTAAGACGTGGAGGGAAAGAGTCAACTGGATGAAGTGGGGAGGAAAATACTCAGGTGTAAAGACCCTGTTTGGGCAGGAAGCTATAGGAAGTGGGTAGAAGACCCTTGTGGCCACGGTAAAGAGAAAAGATAGGAGTCTTGTGTGAGATGATACTGGAGACCATCATCATCCCATGGGTTGCACAGGACCAAACCGTTCAAGGTCTTGTAAGTTCCATCAGGGTTTCACCAGAGGGCTTTTTGAATCAGGACCAGGTTTGTTAATAAAATATTATGACTTCAGTTCTTTAAATGATAGGTTTGACATATTTTTGTGACAACCAAGAAGAAATGTCAATTAGACAGTCTTTATACACGTCTGGAATTCAGAGGAAAGTGCTGGGTTAGAGTTAGAATTTTAGAATTCAGGCATAAATAAATAACCAATACAATGAATATGATTGAGATCATCTAGAGAGACTATAGACAAAAACTAGAAGAAATGTAGGATGTTGCTTTGCTGAATTCCCAAATTTCTGCTCTCTGTATCCCCACTTCTTTTTCTGTTACCCAGAACCACAACATTTAATGATTATGTTAAGGAAAAAATAAAGTGGAATCCACAGAATATGGGAAACATACTGGAGAATTTTTGTCATAAAAGCCAAGGTAGGAAAGTTTGATAAAGGAAGGAATGGTCTGCTGTTCTAAATGCTGCCAATATGTCAAATGAGTTGAGGACTAAAATATCTTTTAAATTTAGCAACTTTGAGGGTTTTCTTCTGGCCTTAATTGTATATCCTATCATCACTTGAATAGTATATTTTCTTTCTTAATTTTGTTATGCTCTTTATATTCAGTTTTAAGCTAGAATAAAATAGGAATAGTCTTATCAGAAATTATTGGATGCCAAGCCACAACTTTGTATAGGAAAGTTTCTTACATAGTTCTTTCTTTCATATATTAATTCACATATATAACACATACATCCATACATACAACATGTTTTCCATACTTTCTTAAAACCTAAGTGAACTTTTCAGTTTCTAGGCCTGTCAGTTAAATACTATTTCGGATATCCATGAGTACACTTTTTCTCTCAAAACGCAAGTTTAGAATAAAAGCAAAATGTTAATTAAACATTGATTCAAAAATATAATGAATTTTTCATTACACATTAACATTCTTTGTAAATATTCTTAAAGTACTAAACATTGAAAGATCACTTGTTATGGCCCACACCTGCTACTAAAAATAGGGCTCTAAGTAAGGCAAATGAGATGTATATAAAGAACACAGTTCACTGTATAGTCCTATATTATATTAGCTTGCCTTCTTCTGTGTCTTAGTAGTTCATACTGTGAACATTTAAAATGTGTGTTAGTTTGGGTCAAATATACATTGATTTTGAAGCTGCATCAAATAGAAAGTATATCTTAAAACATTTCTCTGTGCATAAAGGGAAGAAACAATGCATGAAGTAAGATCAGAATATCAAAAGTAGGCTAGGCATGGTGGCTCACGCCTGTAAATCAGCATTTTGGGAGGCCAAGGCAGGTGGAACACCCAAGGTCAGGAGTTCGAGACCAGCCTGGCCAACATGGTGATACCCCATCTCTACTAAAAATACAAAAATTAGCTGAGCGTGATGGCAGGTGCCTATAATCCCAGCTACTCGGGAGGCTGAGGCAGGAGAATCACTTGAACCCAGTAGGTGGAGGTTGCAGTGAGCCAAGACCATGCCACTTCACTCCAGCCTGGGGGATGGTGCAAGACTCTGCCTCCAAAAAAAAAAAAAAAGAAGAAGAAGAATATCAAAAGTATTGAGGACCTTTGTTGAGTGCTTTTCTTTTCTTTAGTAGCCACTTTTTTATTGTACTTTAGGTTCTGGGGTACATGTGCAGATCATGCAGGGTTGTTGCATGATCAAACCACATGGCCAGGTGGTTTGCTGCCTCTATCCCCTCATCACCCACATCTGGCATTTCTCACCATGTTATTCCTCCAAACCTTCCCACCCCCTGCTATCCCTCCCCTAGCCCCGACCAACAGACCACAATGTGTGATGCTCCCCTCCCTGTGTCCATGTGTTCTCATTGTTCAATACCCACCTATGAGTGAGAACATGCGGTGTTTGATTTTCTGTTCTTGTGTCAATTTGCTGAGAATGATGATGGCTTCCAGATTCATCTATGTCCCTACAAAGGACACAGACTCATCATTTTTTATGGCTGCATAGTATTCCATGGTGTATATGTGCCACATTTTCCTTGTCCAGTTGATTAGACCAAACGTTACAACTTAACCACACACATAAATTCATACCCATGTACGTACATAGACAAATGTGAAACAGATGATATATAAAGTAATTTTACTAATGAGAATTTGTTTCTGGCTGACTTTTGTTGTTCTGAAATCTTTGGTAATTAAGTCATCATAGTTATATATATAGCCCAGAGCAAAATTATTTATTTTTACATATATTTTATATTTTAAAAATATTTTATAGAATTTTTATGTAAAAATAATTTTAGGTATGGTTTTAATACTTTCATTATTCTCACAAAAACATAATTTGGCCATATTTCCTCTAAAATAGCAAAAGAAGTTGGATCTTTTTAAGTATTTTGCCCCCAAATTTTAACCAACTATTGGTAGTTATAAGCTTCCATATTTAGACAAGTCTAAGAAATCTAATTAAACATCTCACTCCCACTTAGGTTATATATGAAAAATAGTAAAATTCCTCTATACATAGACAGGTCTTGAACATCTTAGTCATAAAGAAATACTTACCTTGATGAAAAATTTGTAATTAATATTTTCTTATACTGTAGAACTTCCATTTTGATGAGTGACTGGTGTCTATAATTGCTATTTCTTTCTATTTTCATGGTTAATTTCAGGGCACATTCAGAAAATGAAGGTACCTCTTTACCATTGGCTGACTCCTGTACCAGTCCTACAAAGATGGACTTATCATATAGTAAGACTGCTAAGCAGTGCCTGGAGGAAATATCTGGTAAGTGACCTCATCAATGCATAGGTCAAACCTAGGAATTTCTGTATTCTCTCTATAAGAGTTTTTATTAAATTATATTTGTGGTACACTGGTTTTTTGTGCAAAGATGGACTGTGTATATCTCACACTTCAGAAATCTTTAGATACTTGGCTATTCTGCTTAGGATGATCTCTTTGTTACTCTAAAAGGAATGGTATTCCTTTCAGAAGTGAAGACTATAAGTCATTTTGCCTTCAGTCAAGTTGAATAAAATCCAGGAAAACCTGGATAATACATTTGGAGTTTGAGAATAAACTAATGATTGACCATGTATATTCTCCATGGCTAATTCAGCCTGCTCTGTCATCAATTCTGTACTATTGAAAATATTTCTACAAGGTGGTTTCAAATGACTATTCTAAAAATCTCTAATTAGGAAAATATTTTATTATATATTGATGATGTAAGAAAAAATCAATACCCCAGACACAGTTATCAGGTTTTTGGTGTGTATACAATGGGATGCTGAGCCTGAGAACAATGTTTTGTCTACGGCCCAGTAAGCCTAAGCATATATGGAAGGCATCTGGTATAATTTCATTACATATAGATCTATATTCATGAGAACCAAGTAACCTCCTAGCAAAATATATTACACTTAAAGGGTGAGAGATTTAAGAGTACTTTATCTGTTCCTAAGTATAATAATGCATGAAAGTAGAGGTATGTCTGTTGTAACAGTAAATCTCTGGCTCAAGCCTTGTGTATTCATAGCTAAATTCAAATGAAGAAAACTAAATAAATTATTTAGTTTTTAAAAATTATGGTGTACTCCAAATACTGAAAGTATGAGTATTGCTATGAAGCTCATGATGACTCTATCACAAATTTGGGGCTGAAGAAACTTCCCCACTTTGGCAAAACTGAAAAACTTTTGGCAAGCATTAGACATGACTACAATATCCTGCAGTGGATATTGACAACATTTACAGAGCAGCATCCCAATGGTACCTTTTGGAATCAACATTAGTTGATAACATTAGGCATCAGAGGTTTCATATGGAGATTACGACAAAGGGCCAGTACTAGGTAGGGGTAGAAATGGTAATGCCAAGGCATAGATATGGGGATAGTAATTGTAGATTTTTCAAATACATGGGGAATGTGCTGACTTTCCATTAACTCTGGGTAGTGCCATAATCAAAATGATGCTATGTGTGTATTATGACCAGTTTTGAATAAAATTAGCATGGCATGAAGATGTGTATGCCTCATATTTTTTTTATACATAAATGTCTTCAATATGCATAGTTAGCACTACAGCTCAAATCTGTAGGAGAAGTTAATTTAGCAGAGTTTGAATTGCAGTTTTATGTGAATTTTACCAAGGAACACTGTTTCCAGAAACTAATATATCACAGTATATCTGATTGAATAAATAGTCCATATTTGATTTTTTTCTCCACTTTCTTATTATCTACCATTTGATTACTTTTTCATTTTTCAAGTTGATATGTCCTTTAACATTTTGATTTTAGTATAATACCCAAAAGTCAATATAAACTAGCAATTAATATAATAATTTAATGGATTTATTAGAGAGCATAACATTTTGCAGCAATAATGAATTGTTTACATAAAATCATAGATTTCAGTCTAAGATTTGGATAAAAATACAATAAAAGAAAGAAAACAAAAATGAATGGTGCAATGAGGCTTATCTAATTGTGTCAATCCCACTATCATCTGTTTAAAATCAGCCTATAGTGGGATAGTGAAAATGTCTCTCAATGCAAACTTGAGATTTCCTGGAAGAATTATGATATTATTTGCAGTTAATAAGTTATAAGTTGAGTACTATAATTGAAGAAATCTAGATAAGGAAATATGAGCAGGCTAGTGATAAGATGAGTATCACAGAGAAATCAGATTACATATTTTCATCATTTTAAGATTTTAGTTTATGGGTCACTATCACTCTCTTACCATTTCTGCCTTAGGTTTTAGTGATTTTAGTATCTACATAGATGCTTTTTCTAACACCTTGGCCTCTCCTCCCATGATCTTGTCTTACAATCACTCCTGAGCTTCTTATTCTCATGATCATACCCTAGATCTAGGCATCATCAGAAACTGCAACTTCTCTATAACCTCACTTTCCTGCACTGCAGTCTCACCGATTATAAACTCCTATCATTTCAATATTTTTTCTTTTGTTCCCTGACCCCAGCAATGATTCCATTAAGATTTCTAATTCATTGATCCTACCACTTTTTACTGTTCCTCACCAACCACTGCATATTTTTCTTCTCTCCTTAGTCAGCTAAATTCCTGTAATAAGTGAATATAATTTTAGTTTTATATACTCTTAACTCCCTTACCTCCCTCTCACTTTATTGTATTCATTTGATGTAATCATGACCTGGTTACATTTAAATCTGCACCTATTCTATACCCACAATGAATGAACCAGGAAAAAACACATTACCTGTCAATGCAACTCACTTTACATTCTTGACCACCAACCTCAAGTGAGTATGTAATCCTCCTGCAGTCATTCTACATTTTTTATACCTTTTTCTCTCAAACATCCAACATCACCAGTCCCATCCTTTCTCTTAACTGATAACCTTGATGTGTACATCACTTAAAAGAGTAAAGCACAAAGAAAAGTTCACAAACCCCTGTTATCACATCTACCCAAGTATAACATTTATACTCATTTAATACCTATTTACTCTGCTTTCACTTGGATTCTCTCTCTTCTCTTTAATAGATACCTCCCAACCAAATCACTTTTTTTTAGCCCATGGGATACTATCATTTCTCCAAACTGAATTTAATAAAACAACTTCCCTTGACCCCAAATTTGTCTTCAAGTACTGTTGTCATTTATCTTCTTCTCTTTATGTCACACACTGAAAAAAGTAGGCTTCAATCACAGTCTTTGGGCTTTTGGCTCCACTTCTCCACTGGAACTGCTCTTATTGAAGTCACCATTAATGTCAACATGGCCATATCCAAGGATCAAGTCTCAGGCCTCATTGTATTTCACCTTGTAGCAGCTACTTGTTCTCTTCTAAGAAGGTTTCTTCCTTGGTGCTGTAGTTTGGATACAGTTTGTTTGGCCTTACCAAGTCTCGTGTTTAAATTTGATCCCCAGTGTTGGAGGTGGGGCCTCATGAGAGGTATTTGGATCCCAGCGGCAGATCCCTCATGAATGGTTTGGTGCCACTCTCCTGGGAATGAGTGAATTTTCACTCTTAGGTTCCACAAGGACTGGTTGTTGAAAATAACCTGGCACCTTCTCATTCTCTTGTTTATGCTCTCACCATATGATCTGTGCACAACAGCTCTCCTTTGCCTTCCACCAAGAGTAGAAGCAGGCTGAAGTGCTCACAAGAAGCAGATGCTGGAAGCAGTTTCTTGTATGGCCTAAAGAACAGTGAGCCAGATAAACCTCTTTTCTTCATAAATTTCCCAGCCTCAGATATTCCTTTATAGCATCACAAATGGACAAAGATACTTTTTAGGGTTATATATCCCCTTTGTTTTCCTCAAACCTTGCTGTTCCTTCTTGGTCTCCTTTTCTAATTATACTTTTTGTCTTGATTATTTCTTATGATTTAAGTGATCCAGGTCTCTGTTTCTAGATTTCTCTACCTGTAAATGCTCCCTTGGTGATTTTATATTGATACTATCTCATGGCTTTAAATTTCATCTATATTCTGATAGGTGACAAATGTCTCTCTCCGCTCTACTTCTTTCCACTGAACTCTGGACTCAGATATCCAATTGTCTACACAATCTTTCCACTTGAATATCTCACAGACACTTAATATATAGTATATCCCAAACTGAACCTCTAATATTAACCTAAAAAATTGTACCCCTCGAAAACTCTTTACCCAAGTCTTCTCCATTTTGATTAATAAGAATTTCATCCTTCCAGTTGTCCAACCCTAAAACCTTAGACTTATTCATGACTCCTTTTTAATGCCTCACATCTGATGCCCTGATATTCTATTCATTATAATATCTTGTTGACACCAGAAGTATTGTTTTCCATTTGAACTCGAAGATAAATGGTGTATATCAATCAACTTTTGGGATATCTCAGTATTTGAACTCTTGCTACTTTTCTCAGAAATTCAGAAACTGAAAAAATTTAGATGACACAGTATCTAACTAACTATAAGAAATAAGGTACTGAGATACCCTAGAATAATTGTGTTTTCAAAATATATCCAGAATTTGTCAGTTCTCCTTTTTTCTACTTTTGTCTGTTTTATTAACTGGCATATTACCAATGGTTTATTGGTACATAGATAGCACTCAATAAATGCATGTAAAATGAAATTAATATAATGGACATAGCATTAAATGATAACTACAATGAAAAAGGAACCTAATAATTTTCAGGTGAAATCAATAGAAGAGGTAGGAACTATACCTTTGGCTTTGGAAGGCATTCAGAAAATAATCACAGTGAACTTATGATAAATTATACTCAACTGAAGGGGTTGATATAAATAGAAAATAAAAATTTGCTTTTGGTTATGCCATCACTGAATAATCAAAGAATATGAGGAAGAAAAGATTTAGTCATTCTATAGAAGCAGTGTTACAGTTCAGAAGCTCTCCCTGTTGCTCTGGGATTTGGAAACAGCAGATTAAAAAATGGAAGAAGGCCATGAATGGTGGCTCATACCTGAAATATTAGTACTTTAGGAGACCAAGGCAGGAGGACTGCTTGACGCCAGGAGTTCAAGACCAGCCTGAAGAACATAGTGAGACCCTGTCTCTACAAAGAAA
The DNA here is from genome assembly GCA_963573385.1 of Cacajao melanocephalus. Taxonomy (NCBI): domain Eukaryota; kingdom Metazoa; phylum Chordata; class Mammalia; order Primates; family Pitheciidae; genus Cacajao; species Cacajao melanocephalus. The sequence continues at coordinate 15,657 of CAUYLG010034428.1, read as the reverse complement.
GAAAACTTAAATTATCCAGGCATGGTGGTGTATAGCACATCTGTAGTCAAGTCTACTCAGGAGGTTGAGAAGAGAAGATTGCTTGAGCTCAGGAGTTCAACACTGCAGTGAGCCATGATCATGCCACTACACTCAAATCTGTGTGAAAGTGTGAAGGGCCAAAAAATAAAAAAAGCAAGGTGGGGGATGGTGGGTGGAGAAGAAGGATAAATTTGTAACACAGATTTGAACATCAATAATTTAAAAATCCAAAATTTAAAAGGTCCCAAATTTATAACTTTTTGAGTGCTGACATAATGCCACAAATGGAAAATTCCAAACCTGACTTCCTGTGAAAATTTGCAGTCAGAATGCAAGTGCACAACATGGTTTATTCAGCATTCTCAGGGCGAAAAATAGTCTCCCAACCCCCTTTAGCTGCTATGTATCTTTTTCATGCACACCCAGATTCCCCCACACAAGCACACCCAGAAAGGGTAATACAATGGCATGTGTGCAGAGTAGATATGCTAATGGCAGGTTCCCACAATGCCCCACATTGGGCCAAGACCTATATGCATTAAACTGTGGTTTTTATTGTTTTTGTTTGTTTGTTTGTTTGCTTATTTTTCACTCTGTGGCATAAAGATATTGTTGAAAATGTCAGAAAGGCCTGAAGATAGCCCTATGGGTAACAGTGATAAAAAAAAAAAAAGGAAGCGTTTATGTTTCTCTATAGCACAGAAAGTCAAGCTGTTGGAGAAACTAGACAGTGGTGTAAGTGGGAAACATCTTACAGAAGAGTGTGGTGTTGGAATGACCACCGTATATGACCTGAAGAAACAAAAGGATAAATTGTTTAAGGTCTCCATTGAAAGTGATGACAGAAGTTAATGAAAAACAGAAAAATACTGTATAAAGCTAAAAATGAAGATCTCAATTGTGTACTGAAAGAGTGGATCCATTGGTGTCATGGTGTACACATGTCACTTAATGGTATTCTGATGGTGGAACAAGGAAAGATCTTTCACAATGAACTGACAATTGAAGGAAACATTCAATAGGCTGGGCTGGTTATAGAAACTCAAGGAAAGACATGACATTAAAATTTTAAAGCTTTGTGGTGATAAATAGTAAAGACATTCATTGACTAGTTTGCCAAGATCATTGCTGATGAAAATCTGACTCTAGAACAAATCTTTGATGCTGAAACAACACCAGTTTTGATGCCTCAGAAAGATACCACAGAAAACGAGACAGTTCCCTACAGGAAGTAAGGATGCCAAAGACAGAATAACTGAGTTTGGATGTAGTTATGCAGCAGGAACCCATAAATAAAAACTTGCTGTGATAACCAAAAGCTCGTGTCCTTGCTGTTTTCAGGGAATGAATTTCTTACCAGTTTATTATTATGCCAACAAAAGGACTTGGATCACCAGGGACATATTTCTGATTGGTTTTACAAACATTTTATATCAGCAGTTCTTGCTCACTGCAGGGAAGCTGGACTGGATGACTACAAGAATGTATTTGATTATGTTTATTTTACTTATTGTCTAGCTGAAATTATTGTCAAAAACAATGTTTATGCCGTGTACTTTCCCTCAAATGTGACTTCACTAATTTAGCCAAGGGACCAAGTTATCCTTTCATCAACAAAGAATAAATATAAAGCACTTCCTTAAATAGCATCCCTGCACCAGTGAACAGAGGAATATGTGTGGAAGGCTTTCAAAAGAAGTTTATCATGAAGGATGTCATATATGCTGTGGTCAAGCTTTGGAATGCAGTGACTAAAGACATGGTTGTACCTGCCTGGTACGACCTCTAGTCTGCATCTATGTTCAGTCGATGATGAACCAGGTGGTGACTTTGAAGGATTCCATATGTCAAATGAGAAAAAAAAATGATGTCTGACCCTACATATGCAAAAAAACAAAAACAACAACAAAAAAGAACCTTTCAGAGTCCATTAGTGGGCTGGAAGAAGTGGATATCAAAGAATTTTTAACACTGATAATGAGACTCCAGTTGTTCATTCATTGAACAATGATAACATAGCCAAAATGGTGCTGAATGGTACTGTGATAATAGTAATGATGAAGATAACAGTGTTAACAGTGCAGCAAAAGTGCCTAGAGACAACATGATGGAAATGCATGATGGTCTTAGAGAAGAACTAGAACAGTGTGCATTCACTACTGAACAATAAATTATGCCAGTCAATACAAATCAAAGAGATTTCTAAGACAAAAACTTGTTAATGAGGCAGATGACTGTAGAGGAATATTTTAAAAAGCTACCCAGCAGAAGGCCTCCTCCATCCCAGAGGACCCATTTCCTGGTTCAACTGCTTCTGGTGTTTCTTCTCACCTAAAAAAAAAAAAAAAAAAAAAAACACCAAACGCAGTGTACAGTAACCTTTTAATCCAAACACAGCATTGAATGTAGAGATGGAAAGCTGGCAGTTGTTTGTGGTTGCTGTTGTTTCACAGGTGATACAGATATTCTGGCACTGCTACTGTGCTGCTTAGTGACCCTGAACACGTTATTTTTTCACTGCATTAATGCTCTATCACATTTTTACTGGTAAGTACTTATGTATAAATAATTGCAATAAAATAATTGCTTATTAGTAGCATATAAATTCAGTCAGGAATGATGGCGATGCCACAAAACCACAGATTGTCCACATAGGTAACTGAGATAGAAACACCTTTGATTTCTGATGGTTCAATGCACACACACTTTGTTTCATGTACAAATTTTAAAAAATGTATAGAATTACCTTCAGGTTTTGTATATAAGGTGTATATGAAACATAGGTAAATTTTGACTTTGGTCCCATCCCCAAGATGTCTCACTGTGTATAGGCAAATATTCCAAAATCTGAAAAAATTCAACATGCAAAACACTTCTGGTCCAAAGCATTTCTAATAAGGGATATTAAACCTGTAATAGAATAACCCTATAAAAGAATGAACCTGTCAGAATTCTAAAGCTCATGAGATGTTTTCTATATTAATGATGCCTCTTTTTCTCAGAGTCTCCATCCCTTTCTCAGTGCTTGTCTTTCTGATTTCTGTTGTTGCCACTACATTCTGGATGCTAGTGAAACCACAAAGCACATAAGCACCTGAATTTATTGCCAGGCCCTAGCTCAGAGTGGCCCACAGAATATCCCTTCCATGACTGTTTGAGACGTGGAAAGAGAAATGTTGTAGGAATTGGAAAAAATAAATTTTGGCCTCTGCACTGCGATTATTTAGCCGTTTGAATTGCTCTTTGGTTCCCTTTTCTGTGTAGTGACTATGATGATGCTTAATAAACTCAGAAGATTGTTGTGAGATATGGTATTATTCTTCCATCAGTCTTTTCAGTAACTATCACCTGGCATCCTGTACATGTCAGGCATCTCAAAATTTGAGAAAACAAATATGACAAAGATGTGAGCTCTCCTATGAAAGAGTAAGAAACAAATAGATAAAATAACATCACAAATAAGTGAATAAACAGGCATGTGGAAACAACTTAGTTGTAAAGAGTCACACAGAACTTAAAAGAAGATCAGACATGTATGTTATAGAATTCTAATGAACAAAGAAATTGTGGAATAACATTCTAGGAAGAAACAACTTCATGAAAATAATTTGAAAGAAATTCTTCTTAACTTACTATTTTCATTAGTTTCTTTTTGTATAATTGGACATTTCTCTTAAATTCACTGGGGTTCTGGTAGTTCTCTGATTTTCTATAACCCCAAGCTTCAGTGCTCTTGTTATTGTTGAACTTTGCTCGTGGTTGGTGTAGGGGCCTCAATGAGGAGTAATTATGTCCTGCTTCCCAAGTGAAATGGCCTTCATGATATAGAATTCTGATGAAGTTAGTCTTGGCAGGGTAAGATGCAGGTTTTATAAATTTATGAAGTCTATGTAATTTTGGGAAGCCTGGAAAGAATATAGAAAATAAAATGTACAGTGTCTAGAAAGGGGTTTAGGTGAGTTAGGAGTTCTATAGCTTAAGCTCTATTGGTTGTATAGTAAGCCTACCTGAAAATCCTGGTGTAGTTTTGTGTGACAGTGTCCACTGCCCCATCTTCTGATAATAGCACCTTGATTTTCTTTAGGGATCACTCTCTGCCTATGTGATCCAACTGAAAATGACCTAAGTGGAGCTAATCAGAATAATATATTTATTTATTGCAGTGACTGTTTGAGGACTGAATATGTAACCCAATTCAGTTTGATCAGAACAAATGAGACTCAATCTCAGGACTTTTCCTGAGGTTGTTATACAAGAAGTGGTCTCTTTTTCTGCTAGACGTAAAACTAATAAAAGGAAAGCTTGGAGCTGCTTACAGTGATCTCCACCCTCAAATGAAACAAAAATAGAGGAAACAGAACCTAAATCAGGAGAGACCAAATTCAAGGTCATTGTTGGAAATGTCTGAGCCCCTGAAAAATCCATGTCTGAAACGATTTCTCCTCTACTTTTGAGTTATGTAATCTAGAAAAAAAATCTTGTTACACTTATACAAATGGGAGAATCATCCCTATTGCATAAACTACAAGATGCATGACATGTAAAGATTTATCATATTTGCCATACTATTAAGGAGCAAACTTGAATGGTTCACAATGCAGATGTGTTAGAGGGATTTGCTAAATTAGTTGGAGAGCTTAGCTGCTTAAATTTTCACCAATGCAGTAACGCACTTGGTATTATAAAAACATTGTCTTTGTCATTAAATGGTAATGAAAGTTTAAAAAGATAATAAATTATGTTTTGAAGATAAGCATCAGAAATGCATGATACTCAATAAAGTAGTATGCTGGATAGAAGACTTTTTCAATCTGGATATCTTCGTAAGTCTTCATGTATCTCCCCAATATTTTTAAGTAAATGACTTAAATTTGCTTTTGCTTATTATGTTCTTTGTGAGGAAGCCTAGTCATATTTACCCAATCTGATGATGATAGCTCCAATAATTATTACAGTCAGGTAAAATATATTACATAATTTGTGACACTGAGCAAGTAGCTTATTGCTTCCTGTCTTTCCTCTAAGATTCATATGATGACCTCAATATTACAGTGCTGGCTGAATTAATGGTACAGATTTTACTGCTTTGGCTTGAATTTTAGTCTCACATTCATTGATAGAAATAATTTGTCCTCAGAGGCCATCCCTTTCATCATGTGCCAAGAGATTCTGCCAAATATAAAGTGAGCCCAAATTTTCATCCCACTGGTACTCAAGAAAGTTTTTTGATTTTTTCCTATAGGTGTACACTTGCCCTTTTTTTGCATAAGACTATCCACTAACATGTATAACATTTGTTTAATTCACTTCTTAACCTTTATCTGGAATTTATATTCAACTGAAAAATGTTCATAGATGCCAAACTGGCTCAATATCAATAAAGCTGGCATATCATTTGTAAAACAGTAATATTACAATTATTGGATGAATTCAGGAAACCATTTTAGAAATAAAAGAATTTAGGTTAAACAGAAGTTATCTAAGCAAATGGTTACATGTGCTTTTACTGACTATCAGATGTTATATTAAATAATGGAAAATATCTGACATTTACAATCTTTGTAAATGATCACTGAAATTGCCTTTTTTTGAATGTTTATAAAAATCAAGAAGATCAAGCTGGGATAATTCAAATCAGCTTAAGTTCTTTACTTAAATGGCTACATTATAATTATGTTTACTAAAGAGCTAAAAAGCATTCCATTCTAGCACATTGTAATGGCTATAACTTATTTTAGGTATTGGCAAAATTAGAATGATTCACGTTTTTCCTACCAACTGGGCATATTTGTCTCCGTTGCACTGCAACTTCCTCCTCCTCCTTGTATAATATACATTTACATACATGAATACAAACAAATATAAAAACATCCATATATGAATGTACACCCAAAGCAAGCAGAATGGCTGTCTCTAGAGAAGGAATAAGTGGGTTCCCCATGGTCACTCAGGGTACATGTGGACTGATGTAGTTCCGGGACAAACCTATTATAAGCACAAGTTAATAACAGTATCTTTAAGCAAAAAAACAGACAGAAACCCCCTTTTGATAAGTACTTTCTACAGTCCCCTCATTGTTAGCTCCATTGGACTGAGCCCACCCTTTCTAGGGTTCACCCATCCAGAAGGATTAAATTTCCTGTTTTATTGAATCAGGAAGAACCATGTGATTTAATTTGACAAATGAAATACAAGTGGAAAAATGACATGGGCTCTTGCTGAGCAAAAGCTTAAGAGACATAGCTTCATTCTCTCATCTCTTTTTTCCTTTGGTCATGAAATCAACATGTCCCAGACTGGGGTTATTCTTTCAACATGGTTGTTAGAATAAAGGATACCTGGGATAGAGCTACAACAAACACAGAGTGGACATTAATTTCAGCAAAAGTACATCTTTGTTTTGGATGCCCCTGAAATTTCTAAACCATTTGTAGATGCAATATAACAATCTAAGTGAGGATTTCTCAATCTTTGCACTATTGGCATTGTAAAATGCATAATTCTTTTTTGTGTGGGGCTGTTTTGTCATTGTAGGATGTTTAGCCGCATCATTGGCCACTTCCCCTTAGATTTCACCATCGCACCCACTGTTGTGACAACAAAAAATATTTCCAGATATTGCCAAATATCCCTTGGGGGAAAAAACCATCCCCAGTTGAAAACCACTAATCTCAGCATAGTAGTTCTCAGCGTGGGTTTTCAGAGCCAGCCGTATCTGGAAATATGTTAGAAATACAAAGTCTCAATACCGTCCCTGTCCAACTGAATGAGCAGTTATATGGCTGGGGCACAGCAAAGTGTGTTTTAATAAGTCCTCCAATTGGTTCTGAATATATGAAGCTTGAGAACCACAGGTTTAAACTGATTGGTATATAAGCAGTTTTAAATAAGAAAAGGGCATAAATATTGCTTTTATTTACATATGAATAAGGTCAACTCTTTTAATATAGTATTAGAATTCCATTTTTTTTGGTAAATCTGTAAGGCTTTAGGGTATATTAGCATATACACTAGTGTCATAAATGTTAAATAAATAGAAATTGCATAATTTGAACAAATTTCACTGTGGTCTCAGAACTTGGAAATTCACTGAGTTACAATAACTCAAAATGAAGAAGAAAAATGTTCTGCTTAGGAATTCCAAGGGAAGTGTCATTTTGATCTTCTAAAAATACTTTATGAAATTATGTTTTTAGAAGCATAACTGACAGTTTTAATGATCCGATACTTGTACCCTCATTTTATTTAAGCACATTTTATGTAAACACAATTAGTTTTTTAAAAGTGTAGAACTGAAAATGAGTATCAATAATTCACAGATTTCTTTATTGCAAAATTTTGTCAAAAATAATTGCTGTTCTTTTCATCTAATTTCCTCTGGTATGTCTATAAAATGGATCAAAGTCTGATCTACCTTGAAAGGTGGGGCATAAGGAATAATTAACTTTGCAAAGTAAGTGATTATTTGTGAAGTTATAGGCAATGCATATTATAATGCTAATGTATATAGTTAAGAGATTGGGTATTTCCCCTAGTTGAGATTACCAATAGGATGTAGAAAATCAGAATTAATTTTATCACATTAGCTCTGAAAATGATGAAGGTAATATTTCTGCATATTTTTCCACTTTCCCTCATTTGATAAAGAAAAAATCCCTATTTTTCTGTTTGTGGGCAGAAAATCTTCAGACGTTAAATACTAAAAAGTTAATACTCTTCTTAACTATAAATGGTACTCATGATTTCTGCTATATTAGATATTTGTTTTTAAAAGATTCCTAAAATCAGAATTTTATGGTGGTAGTGTAGTGACACAGTGACACAGTGCAGCATATTTTAATATTTAAAAAATTAAAATATTAAGTAAGAGCTGATTATGCTGTAATAGGCTTATGAAATGGATTTGGAAAAATGCAGCATCAAAAGACACAACGTGCATTTTGTGTTATCTGTGATATTATTATGTTCCACACACTTGACCATAAACTTTCAATTGTATACTTTGAGTCAAAATATCAGGGGAAAACCCTTTTGGGTTATTTTTTTCTTTTCCTTTCATGCTTTTGCAAAAGATAGTAAGAAATCTTGATTTTTATGTCACATTAGGATTTTACTAAATAAATTCAAAATAAAAAGGCTTTGACTTTGTTCTTTAAAAGATGAGGGGATGTCTTTCCCTTTAAAGCATTATCTCCTAGTGGGTGGAGAGTGTCATGCTTCATTTTTTAGGTTCTTTACACTCTCGAATTTGATTTGTGCTTTTACAGCACAAATCCCAACATTCAGAAAGGAGATCTGCCTGCTTCAGCTGCCTGCAGCTACAGAGAATTAGTCTGTCATTCTCGTCATCGGGGAGTGTGTGTTGTGTGTGTGTGTGTGTGTGTGTGTGTGTGTATCTGTGTCTGAGATTGGGTGGCTGAGAGTCATTTAAATGTGCATGAGGTTAATAGTGGAACATCTCATACAGGCTTGGCTCTGAAACCTGTGGCATTCTAGGCTGGACAGCCGTTCCCGTGCCTCTGTTTTAATTTAGCAGGATGTTTGCTGCCATGGCAGCCAGCAGCATCCACTGCAGCAGCAAGGAAGAGCCATAGATCTGAGAATGCAGGTGGAATACTAAAATGCAAGCGGCTCCTGCAGGGCTGGGCTTCAGTGTTTAATTCCTGCTCTTCCTGGGCTCCTATAGGGAGGCTGTACTTGCTGCACTGTTTCAGCTCATTAGAGTTAAAAGGTTACAGACCTGGGTCAGTTAAGGGCTGGTGAAAGACAGCGGAAAAAAGAAAGCAAAAAGCAAGAGACCTCTCAGCTCGTGCTTCACCTCCTGGCGTTTCGGAACACAGAAGCAATAGAGGGAAATGTGGACCCATCCTCCTGCTGAGACATGTGATTGGATGAAGACGGGCAAACGTAGTTGGCTTCCTGGACTACTTTTCAGCTGGAGGAGAGTCTTTGGTGAACTCTTTTCTGCTTCAGCTATATTTGAGAAAAATATTTGTAAGTACTGCTGATTAGTAAAATGATGTGTCAAGCTAAATTGTGGGCAAACCATTATATATACCACATCTCCGGAATCTTCTGTGAATGTATGAGCTTGAGCTTTTATTGAAGTGCATGTGGTAATTAAAATCAAACGGATCCATTACAATCACACTGTAAAAAGACAATATGAAGTGCAATTGAAAGGAAGAAGCTACTGGAAGAATCATGCAGCGGCCTGCTGAACTCTCTGTGTTCCAAAGCAAAGAAGTAAGGAGAAAGAGAGCTTGCCTTCAGAAACAAAAGTCTCTGACCAATCTTTCCCTCACCAGTGATGGGGAGAGAAGACCCACAGTGCGCATTTCCAACTGGTTTGGAAATGCTGCCAAGGCCAGCCAGAGAGAAGCCAACTATGCAGAGAGGCGCTCACTGTCCAGGTTTCTCTCCAGGTCTGTACAGTCCCTGTATCACACCAGCAGCTCAGCCTGGAACCTCCTGCCTGCTGGGGGCAGCCAGTCAGACAGTGAAGACTTAGAAGAATTGTCTGCAAGAAGAGGTTTAGAAGGTGAGAGTGATGAAGATAGTAGATCCGAAGATGAAAATGTGTCCTCCAAGTTGAGCAGCATCAGCAGAAGCTGGGCTGAAGAGGAGGGAGAAAACTGTTTGCGGGAGGGGACAGCTCATCTGGATGAGGAAGTGATCCTTACCATGCTGGGTGATCTGGAACAGGCGCTTTACACTGACTTATTAGGTAAGTCCAGTTTGCTCCTAAAAATGTGTATGGGGTATTAAGACATTTCATAGTCTCTTTTGAAATTATTTGCATTTGCCAAGTAACTTTCATTTTTTAGACTGATTTTTAAAAATATATGGTTATATTTTTAATTCTTGTTTCTTGAAATGATTTCTTTTTTTGGGGGGGCGGCGGGGAGGTAAAACTGAGCTATGAGCAGCACCGGTAAGGTTCATTTGGAGAAAGTAAATTCCAGAAATCTGCTGTGAGCATTATTTGCCTAGCCTCGTGTCCAGGACCTTCTAGACATCCATAAATAAGTGTTAACATTTTAAAACCCCAAACATGTTTTCTACCTAGTCATTAATGGGGCTTATATGTTCAACTTCTCTCAAGGTGACCTCATTACAGATATGAGATGAAGAATGAAGGTCCAGCAAATTTTCTGTAGAGTTAAGTTTCTTCTGCTGCCTTCGTGCTACCTGAATAGATGGCTTCTTCAATAACTCAGTGACAAGCCCTGTGCATTGCAGTACCACTTTCAGAAATGCAGAGGCCTCTGCTGCCTTCTACCTTTTTCTTTCTTTTTTTTTTTTCAGTGTTTGAAAAAAACTGGTTCTTCATGTGCACATTATAAGTATTTAAGCTACTATGTAGATAACTATAAACTGTTTTTGTACTTTATAAACTAGACCTTTTCGATGTCATGACTTTATAAACTACACCTTTTTGATGTCATGAGTTTCAGTAGTAACTTCTGGTATAATCTTTAATTAGCTAGATAAGAAGAGGTCAAATGATTCTATAGTTGATGACTAAACTTTAAATGTCAACTTTGCCACCTACCTAAACAGCTAACATATGAACATTTTAGTTATTTCTGAATTCAGTGTTCCACCAAAATATATTTACATCATACAGTTTCTTCTTCCGTAAGTATTAAACTACTGGCCATATGATATTTTATGTCAATGTGTATTTCCACAAAGGACTTCATATAGGGCTCCTTAAATTGAAAGAAATTAAACCTTGCTGGTGATCTCTTTGTTTCTGATCCATGAAACTAATGATAATGCAGGCTTGTTTCTATTCTTAATGTAGACCCTCCTGTTACAAGATGTTTTATGAGGGTTTCTGGATTCTTTTAGTGAGCCAACTGTAGAAGAAGAAAGCTTAGAGAGATAGCAGAGGCAAATATTGTTCAATTTTTCATGTCAGTTTGCTTTTAAAAGAGTAATGTTTCCACAGTTGTTAGAGTAGTGGTTTCTGAATCTGAATACACCAGGTGCTCCCACACTGAAGATTTACTTTTACACCATTGTATGATTTCTATGATGAACTGCTTCTCATAAAGGGCTATGTGCAGCACAAAGGCGAGAGAAAGTCTTAATCTTTATGAAGCTTTTTTCTTTTTTGGATGCTCTGGAATGGTAGAATCAGATAATATTCTTCTTTTGCTTTTGAAGTGGTGTCATTTATCTTGTTCTCAGTATTTTTTAAGTATTAACAAAGATATGAACAAAGTGCAGTTCCCTAACAGTATTTGTTTCTTACTCAGTTAAATTATAGCATGCTGTGGGTGGGTGTATATATGACATGTGCCTTTTTGTGCATAAATAACTTGGAGCATTATTGTCAGAGGGTAACCTCTCAAAAGAAGCCGGTATGCCTTGACTTCTTTTCAATAGGAGCATCTGCTTATTGTATTTATGTGATTATTCTCTTTTATGTTTGTTTTTCCTACTTATGCAGTATTCAAAAATGCAAGTGAAAAAGTAAGGGGAAGTTTATTCAAATAGCTGTGATATGAATAATCATATCTCCGGATAATGAAGCATCTGATGCAATTCCCTAAATAATGATACATGTTAAGTTGTTGAATATATCTACACCCACTGCACACAAGAATTTCAGAATTTCTGCCACATGCTTGAATAGGTTCTTCTTATGACTCAAAATGGCCTCTTCCAAGTTAGTTTTTAGGTGGAGTTCCTTGAGTTTAACTCTTTACTCTTAGATATTCTTGTAAACCAGACAGATTAAGGTTTGTGCTATACCTGTATAGGAGTATATTTTAAAAGTAACTATAAAGCTTTTGGCCATATTTTGCTATTTTTCTCCAAAGTGTCAAGATTAACCAGAGGAGGGGATTAAAATTTTTCATCCAAATCACTATTGAGGCCATCCACAAAACTAGAGTTACTTCACACGATAAACCAGGAAGCTGTACACTAAATAACATTTGTAATACGGATGAAGTAGAGGGCATAATTCTCTGAGAATAAGGTTCGTTCATATAGATTTGATTTTCTATTAAGATATGACAATGCTGGCAGTGTTAATTACAATGTGTATAATTAAAGCCTAAAACTTCAGAGCAGGATCACAGATTAAAGGGTCTCTCTGCCACCAAATAGTAATGTAGAAGTAACAAATTGACGCTGTTATTTGGTTCTCTACTCAAAGAACACCTTACGAGCAGTGAGAAAGCACTTTGCATCAAAGTTAAAAACTCAAGTAGATTTCAGAACATACGATTTTGGAAAATGTGTGGAAGTCATTCCATTGTATTTGACACACAGGAAGCCTCTTTCAGGAATAATGGTTGACTTTGAGATTATGAGAGTAGGAGGAGACACAACATTATTGTGATTAAATACATTTCTCATGTGCAATTTCTGGTAACTTTTACTGTTACTAACGTTTAATTTTATTTGTGCTTTTATATTTGGACTTTGCGGTTGTTTTTGATTCTTCCAAAGCCTCTGGATCTCATTCAGATTCAAATTTACAGGATATTTAGGACTGTGCAATCAGTCTTTAGGGGGTTTGTAAGTACACTTTGTTTTCTCTTGCCTTTTGTGGGTCATTGAAAACATTTACTGCAATAAATTCTGCTTTGGGTATTATCTTTCATGACATGAGTAAGGCAGCAATTATTTTTTGCTCAATAAGTGTTGGGAGGAGAAGGTCCATTTGTCTGACTGTCATGGGGGATGCAGTGTCATGAGTGGATGTCATGATGAAAAAACACCTAAGGAATGAGGGGGGGCTGTGGTTCTAAAACATGGTAGAAACCACATAAACAGTAAGTTCAGTTGGAAGAATCCAAGGATCTAAGATAACTTTTGGGTTGAAAAAATAAATTGAAAAGGAGAAGAAGTAGATGTGAAAATATATTTAGTGAAACAGCATGTCTGAAAATACAACATTCTTAAAATTAATATGAGTGAATGGAATATAATTCAGATATAAATTTTAATATTCCAGTTGGCAAGTGGTTGAGATGCAGCTGGATTGCAACTTAAAAGTTCTCCTGGGGGAAGGGGGAAGAGAGAAGGGGGAAAGGGACAGGAACATGTAATTGTGTGTTCTGGGAATCTGTATGAGATAAATTACTTTTACTTCCCCCACCCCACCAAAAAAAAAGGTCATTTCAACATATTCCTTCTTTCATGACTTTTTATCTTCCACCTACAATCCAAGATAACTATAATTGTGTGAAATCTTTCATACTGAGTCTTGAGTTTAGTGCTTCTCCAATTTTGTTCCTTTCACTACCCATTTTGACCCAATTTGAATAAATTTCTTCTTTGCCTGTCTTTTCCTTGACTGTAATAAATATTTTTCCCACTCTGTAAAGTTTTCTCTACAAAACTCTTCTTTTTCTTCAATGTTCTATCAGATTTATTGGAAGTGAAAGGTAGACTTCTTTATAGACATTTCTCAAATACCCTCTATTATATGTATGAGAAGTATGGGAAGAATTTCCAGGAAGAATATGATCAGTCCCAAGAGTTATTAACAGTTCTGAGTTCTAAAAGAATAATATTAATCTATAGGATTAATGATTGCATAAATTTAATTAGTGTAGAAAATGTTTTTGTCATGTGCATGAGATCCCAACATGTATTTTTTTTATTCTTTAAAAATAATTACTTCAGGAAAGTTTCTCAGTAGTTTATGTTTGAAATAATGATGTTATTATTAAGTACATTTTAATTGTTTAAATCATTTGTAAATTCAAAGGAAGAAATTAACAGGCTGGCAGCACAATGGTGGCTATTTTGGCAACCACCCAGAGTGAAGAATAATGAACAAAGTAGTAATGTTTGGCTGAAAGAGATAATAAAGGAATTAGCAGTTGTCTTCCAATATTTGAGTGGCTGCCATGGTAAAGATAATGTAAATTTGTTCATTTGGTTTCAGAGCCACTGGAACCATGGGGTGAAAGTTTAAAGGAGACAAATTATTCAAATTATTGCTAATCCCCTACAAATGTTTCACATTTTGACCTGCTACTGGAAGGCGCAATCTCTTACTGATGAGGCAGAGGCCTTTCCAACATGGGCATTTTCAGGCAGAGGCGGATGGCCTTGTCTCACGTGAGACAGATGAATGCTATGGCTAAAAGCTAAGGCAAGACAGTCTCTGAAATCCCCACCAACTGTATGATTGTGATGATAAGTGGTAATGGGACACATTTGTTATAGATTTGTAAAAATCTGGCCTGAATATTAAGGAAGTAAATTAACAGGTTAAACAGTTAGCTGTATTCTTAAAACAGATTATAGATACGCATCTTGACTTCTCTATGTGACATTTTTCATACTGTAATTTAATATACTATCTTTTGCTTTTCTTTTCCTTCACTTTCTTTTTCTTCCTTTCTCTTTTCATTCTATTCCCTTCCCAACCATCCCCTTCCTACTTCTTTTTTCTCTGTCTCATCTCCTTCCCTGTCCTTGTCTTAATCTATCCACTCCCTACTTCCTTTCTTTTTTTATTTTTTAGTGAAAATGCCCATCACTAGACATCCTCTTCAGTCCAAATTGAACAGAGTAAAAACTCTGCTTCCACCACTCTCTTTTCACATTCTTCCTATTGTCTAGACTCATTTGTTTCAGAAGACCACTGGCTTGGGAAGTATTGTATGACTATAAACAAAATGGCTTAACGTCACTTTTGCTAGGAGTTGATAGGTGCTGATTGTGTCAGGCCAGTGTTAGTCCTACTTGCAGAACTATTTGTTTCATGCTCATTAGATACAAACGTTTTGGGGTTAGATGCCTAGGGCTTTACTTGAACTCTAGTATCATTGGTGGAACTATAGAAATTAGAGAAGTAATTAAAAATAAAACCATCCAATGTTGTTGGTCTTTGTCCATGAGTCTAATAAAAGACTTCAAAAGCTATTGCTTCCATAAGAAAAGGCCTTGGCCAGGCATGGTGGCTCACACCTGTAATACCAGAACTTTGGGAGGCTGACGCAGACGGATCACTTGAGGTCTGGAATTTGAGACCAGCCTCACCAACGTGGTGAAATCCCATCTCTACTAAAAAGACAAAAATTAGCCGGACGTGGTGGCAAGTGCCTAATAATCAGCTACTTGGAAGGCTAAGGCAGGGGAATCACTTGAACCCCAGAGGTGCAGTGATCCAAGACACTCCAACCTGGGCAACAAAGTGAGACTCTGTCTCACAAAAAACAAGGCAAAACAAAACAAAATCAGAAAAGGCCTCTAGTTTATTCCCCAGAGTCCAAATGTGTACCTTCTACATAAGGCAAGTTTACCTCGAGTATTCTGAGTACACCTGGAAACACCTTGCAATAATTAGGATCCTAATAATCATAGATTTTTTATTATACTTTAAGTTCTAAGATACATGTGCAGAATGTGTAGATTGTTTGCGTAGGTCTACACATGCCAAGGTGATTTGCTGCACCCATCAACCCGTTCTCTACATTAGGTATTTCTCCTAATGCTATCTCTCCCATGCCCCCAGTGCCCCAACAGGCCCTGGTGTGTTATGTTCCCCTCCCTATGTCCATTCGTTCTCATTGTTCAACTCACACTTATGAATGAGAACATGTGGTATTTGGCTTTCTGTTCTTGTGTTAGTTTGCTGAGAATGATGGTTTCCAG